>JAJONZ010005449.1:0-19202 GCA_029582445.1 Solanum paucissectum
AATCTAAATTAAGGTCATCTATAAGACTAGAAGGATTGACATTCGTACTAGAACTTGCTTGAGAATGATTAAATTTCGCAAGAAACTTCTCCATTTCAATTCACAAAACTAGAACACTTTCCTACAAAAATTAAAATTCAATTTAACTCACAGTTAATTCAAATTTAATAGGGTAAGGCATAGTTAATTGACTTAATTCAAATTAACATGATTCATATCACACAATTTTTAACCAATAATGTCTTACAATGTTCATTAGAAATTTAGAATATCAAAGTAAAATCAAAACTCTTGTCTAATATGAAATCAATCATCACTGATTAAAACTTAAAAGAACTCAAGAAATAGAAATAAAAAAAATCTTACAAAAATAGAATTGCAAACTTACAATCTATAAAAAGTTGTGGATGAATGGAGAAAAGTGAAAAACAATAGCACCCAAATGAGGCTTAGCCGCTGGACGGAATGCTAAGACGGGCAGGGGGCGGCAACGACAAGAAGTGATTTGGGTTTGGAATGGGGTAATGAAAATTTTGGAGAAGTTGAAATTTGGAGGAAGAAGGGTTTGGAAATAGTTGAAGAGAAAGAGAACACTTTTAAGTCAAAGGAGTAATTAATTAATTTAATTTAAGTCAATAACAATTATAAAAAATAAAAATAAAATGTGCCAGCTGGGCTTGGAGCCTTTTTTTTTACTTAAAAAACTTCTCCAACAATTTTTCAAAAAAATAGGTTCAAATGAGATTCGAACCCACAACTTCAACCTTCTAAAGTTGCCCTCCTACCGTGGCACCACGAGCCAATTTGGTTATGTGGGTGGCACGTTTTATATTTATATAAATATTATATATATATATATACCTATGTATATATAGAGTTTTCGTCGAAGTTCGGGGGTGGCGTGGCACCCCCACTGCCCTTCATAGATCCGTCACTGTCCTTAATGTATAATAAAGGTGTTCATTTTGGTCTTTAATATATCTCACCTAATTGAAATAGTCATTAATGTATAACAAAAATGTGTTTATTTTGATCAGTTACTCTAAATCTAATAGATTTAAATAGAAAAAATGTTAAATTTAATTGCGAATCTTATGTGGTTAGCAAAATCCTCCATTATTATCTTATTTGTTAGCTTCAAAATGCGCATGCACACACATAAAGGATCGGATATGGATTTTTTTTTTGAATCCCCTTTTTGTGACTTTGAGGGAAAACAGAAATGGATATTAGGTCAATATAATAATATTTTAGGAAAGAAAAAATAGTAATTTGTTGGAGAAAGTAGAGAAAATAGTGTGAGATTTTATAGAGTTCTTTTTTTGAAACTAACAAAGAAGACAATAATGGTGAATTTTGTTAGTCACGTAGGGTCCACAAATAAATTTAACATTTTTTTGATAAATCTATTAGCTTGGGATAAAGAACCAAAATGAACACATTTTGTTATATATTAAGAACCATTTGAATCCAGTGAAATATATTAATGGCCAATATCAACATCTTTATTAGAATTTATACATTAAGGATCATTTAAATCAAATAAAATATATTCCATCCATTTCTATTTAGTTGTCACCATTTTAGGTTTTACGTTTCTTCAAAAAACTAGGTAAGTTTACGATTGTATCCTTATTTAGAGTTTTCTTGAAATCAAATTTTCAATAAATGAAATAATTACTTTGTTTTCTATGCTGGTCAAATACATATTTTCAAGGTTCATAACTCTCAAAGATAAAATAGGAACAATAGTGGCATTCATGCATTGATTTGGTGAAATGACAAGTATTAAGTAACATGTATTTTTAGTAAAGACGACATGTAGTACGATTAAATATTTAGGTGTAATACACAAATATGATCCTTAACTTGGCTTCAACGGACAACTATGTCCTCCAACTTTGAGTGTGCACAAGTAGACACTTAAATTTGTATAAAATTGAACAAGTAGACACGTATCCTACATGACATAATACACGTAGGACGCCAAGTAGGATACAAAATTACCGTGTAGGACGAATGCGTTCCGTTGCTCAATTTTATAAAAGTTCAAGTGTCTATTTGTGCACATCCAAAATTAAATGTCATAATTACCTATTGACGCCAAATTAAGGATCATGTTTATGTAGATCATTTAAATCAAATAAAATATATTCCATCCATTTCTATTTAGTTGTCACCATTTTAGGTTTTATGTTTCTTCAAAAAACTAGGTAAGTTTATGATTGTATCCTTATTTAGAGTTTTTTTGAAGTCAAATTTTCAATAAATGAAATAATTACTTTGTTTTCTATGCTGGTCAAATACATATTTTCAAGGTTCATAACTCTCAAAGATAAAATAGGAACAATAGTGGCATTCATGCATTGATTTTGTGAAATGACAAGTATTAAGTAACATGTATCTTTAGTAAAGACGACATGTAGTACGATTAAATATTTAGGAGTAATACACAAATATGACCCTTAACTTGGCTTCAGCGGACAACTATGCCCTCCAACTTTGAGTGTGCACAAGTAGACACTTAAATTTGTATAAAATTGAACAAGTAGACACGTATCCTACATGACATAATACACGTAGGACGCCAAGTAGGATACAAAATTACCGTGTAGGACGAATGCGTTCCGTTGCTCAATTTTATAAAAGTTCAAGTGTCTATTTGTGCACATCCAAAATTAAATGTCATAATTACCTATTGACGCTAAATTAAGGATCATGTTTATGTATTGTGTCAAATATTTTCGCATACATTAAGGACAATTGATCATTTTCTCAATATTAATATTTGATTAAAGGTTAATTTTGTGTGAATAAACATTAAAAGGATGTTTTAAATTAAAATCTCGGTGGATCTGTATACATATTACAGTTTACCCCTCCTCCCCTCGCTCCCTCCCTCCTCCTCCACGCCCTGTCGCTTCTACCACCGTGCACAGCGGAACACCACTGCACGATCACCGCCACCAACATTTAGTTCTGCCGCTTCTTTCTCTGAATCAGGTTTCAGTTTCTCCTCCTCTTCGGATCACTGATGAGTAGTTACTTTTTTTTTTCTTCGTATTTACAATTTCCAATGTCGGATCACAAAAGAATTAGCGTTATTTGTGGTATTCCGAGCTCAAAATCATAATCAGAAGCTGAAAATCTGTAATTTAGATTTCCTTTTATTAATTGGAGTACTAATTCTGATTGCAATTTCTTAGCGATTTTGCAAAAATATTTTTTAAAATCTTAAGTCCTTATTTAAGTTAATTGACAAAACTGAATACTGTTCCATTTAATTTTGATCTACATGCAACAATGACAATTGTTCCTCTGTTTCAGACAAATTGGGGTTATTTTGTTCTATATGTTAATTTTTATTTATTTATCATACTTCAATGGAAATGCTAGTAATGTACATAAAATTCAGGCAGATGTAGTATTGATTGATGGAATAAACATTTGATTTAATTACTCTATATGTCCCAATATAAATAACACCATTCTACTAATAATATTATTCGTTATTTTTGTGGTGGGGGTGGATTCACTAGCACTGTTATCCCAATTCCATAGATTGCCGCTGATCCTAGATAGTTGGGGCTGCATAATACGCAGTTGGTGGGATGGAAGGAGAATAATTCTCTCTTCGCTAGTAGTTATAGTTAATTAATTAGTAACTTTTGGAAAGGAGGAGTTGGGATACCAGCTATTAGTTATGTTGCTTGAATTCTCCAAAAATGCTGCCAGGTATATGTGGGTTCCTCCAAAAGTATTGCATTATTTTGAGGATCTGGTATGGGTGCGATAACATTTTTGGAGGATTCAAGCAGCATAGGCCATTAGCAAGCATGTGTATATTGAGATGCGAATGGGGTTTTACGGCTACCAGTCGGGTTGTTAGAGCTCCTAAATACTGATATTGGGGCTTCAATTGTATTTCTACATGCCTAGTGAACAACATGATTGTTAGGGGGCATCCTTTCTCAATTATAAGTATGTTCGTTCACTTTAGTATAAGATTTTAGTTTGTTCATATTGACATGTCTCTTTTGATTTCCATGGAGATGGTAACGAGTCCTTTCCTTTCAGGTTTGTTCTGATGAGTGATGACTAGAGAACAAATCACCATATAGCCTATTGCAATCTGTAGTCAATCATAGAGGAAACAGAAGAAGATAGAGATGTTTTCATTATTTTATGGACTATATAAATACATGTTTAGCAAGACAGAGTTTCATGTCCTTATTCTTGGGATTGACAAGGCTGGGAAAACGGTACATTATCAACTATTTTCTTCCTTCAAACTTTTTTTATAATTTTGTGCAATGTTTCATGTACTTTACTCAATCCAGTTTTACGTTTAATCGCTTGTGCTAGATATCTTCTAAATGATCATTTATAATAACAACAAACATAGTGTAATCCCACAAGTGGGGTCTGGGGAGGGTAAAGTATACGCATACCTTACCCCTATCTTGAAAATGTAGAGAGGTTGTTTCTGATAAACCCTATATTTTAAATGATCATTTGAATTGTCAAAACTATTAATCTTAGTAGCAATACATTCTTACTCAATCTTTGCAGTGGGTTTTAGACTAGCGGTAGGTTTTGAAATTCTAGAAGTGGTCTTTTGAGGGCTAGTGGTCCATCTCAAAATTAAATTTATTTCTAGTGGGTCAAAGCTTTGCTGTCTTACTTTATATCACAGTGATCTTTAAAGTTCAGCAATAAAACAACACTTACAGATCTAGAAAAACTTAAGAACACAACTCCCTTTAAGTTGACATGTTAACATATGAGAGGGAGAGGTCAAATGGATAATATATGGATGGATTGTGGCTGGAAAGATTCTGGTCACTGTGTAAGGAAATGCAGAAACAACAGTGAATAAGTAGTAGAGTGGGTCAAAGTCCCACATTTGTAAGGGAATGGACTGGTGGTCTGCTTATATAGACTTGGACAATCCTCCCCTCACGAGCTAACTTTTGGGGTTGAGTTAGACTCTGATGCCATATCTTTACACGGTACCAGGGCACTCTCGCTTAGCTACCACTTGTCTTTGCTTGCTTACTTCTAAAGCAAACCAGACTGAAGCCAGGTCCATCCGTGTTTTGGCTTCCGGCCTATGCTCCAGTTGGGCCTCTGGGAGTGAGGGGGGGGGGTTTGAGTGGGTCGAAGTCCCACATTGGTAGGGGATTGGACCAGTGGTCTGCTTATATGGACTTGGACAATCCTCCCCCTCATGAGCTAGCTTTTGAGGTTAAGTTAGGCTCAAGTGTCATATCTTTATAATATAGGATAGAGAGGAAAGATGGGAAAGAAAGAAGAAAGGAGATAGGATACAAAGAGAGAGAGAAAAAGTAAAAGTAATCACTTGAAACTTCTCTAAGATCACTGTATTCACTGTGTCAAACACAAAGATTAACATGGCTTATGTGGAGAAAAAAGCTGAAGAAAAGACTAGAAGTAAGCACCAACTTTTTTTTTTTTTACACCCAAAGGTGTGGCCCAATGGTCAATAAAGTGGATTGAGCACCATGAGGTCTTCGATTCAATTCCAAGCAGAGACAAAACACTAGGTGATTTTTTCTCAAATGTTCTAGCCGCGGCGGACAGACCTGTTGCTAGTGCAAGGTGGAAGGTATCCCGTGGAACTAGTCGAGGTGCGCGCAAGTTAGCCCAAACACCACGGTTATCAAAAAAAAGAAGTTAGCACCAACTTTTGACAAGCACCAAGGTAGATTCAGTTATTGAAGCTTGTTTGTGAATTTGGATTCCACTTCATATTGTATTATTTCCTAAACTTTCTTGGATTAATATTTATATCATCTCTTGTGGGTTTTGTGAACAATCTCTCTATCTCCATTAGATAGGGGTAAGATCTACGTACACTCTACCCTCCCAGCCCAAGGTGGAGACTCCACCTGTGGGATTACACTGGGTTTGTTGTTGTTCAATAACATTTTTCATCAGACATCCTCCTCCTTGAATAGAGACTCTTCATAACTAGAATGTCTTCAGTTTCCTCCTGAACAGTAGTAGCAGCAATCACATCTATCTTATTAACATCTCCACAATGGACTGTCTATGTAGAAGACATTGGTAATCCCTGTGTGTGGAGAACTTTTAATGGTCCAGCATTTACAATGAAGCTTCTTTTAGTGTGGGTTGAGAATTGTTTCTGGCACTTAACAATAATTTAAGTCCCCAGCTTCAAAGTCCTCTCATCGTCAATGTAGAGCTGCATAAGATTTGTAATCTGCATTACGATAGATAATCTTGGGTCGTTTGTTAGTATGAATTTGATGAGCTATGCTCAGCGAATGCTTTCCTTTCGGAGCCTGAGAATGGTGAAGGAACTAAGACAATAGGTTTCCTTGGTTTCATACCCATCTCAATTTCAAAGGGACTGGGGACCAGTGGTTTGATCGACACTAGACGGAGTTATTGTATCCGAAGTTGACCATAGGCAGAACTAGGTCCCAAGCGGTTTGTCTCCAACAAGATGACACACAACAAAGTAGATCCACTAAACTTTGAGTACAACCTAAGTTTGGCAATGAGTTTGAAGGTGAAAAACAGTTGAGGGTTATAGCTTAGTGCTCTGAAATGCCAAAATGTCCTCCACAGTAACTAGTAAACTGTACGTCTTGACCAGAATCAGTAGTTTTGGGAAGTCTATGGAGTCACATGAACTGGACTTTCTTCTTGTAGTCTCTGCCTCTCTGGTAGTTCCCATGATACTGATGAAATTCATATAAATCTATTAAAAAGTAAAGACCTTGTGAAATTGCTGATGAACCTCCTTGTATGATGTAAATGTTAATCCAAGAAAGTTTGGTAAGTTCTCTGAACAGAATTCTGCTTGTAAATTAAAACCAAGTGTTGCCATGTGATACAATTAAACCGTGAAGTTGGGCAGTCTACCTTTTTGATGGATCATCAACAGGAGAAACAACACTAGTAAACGAATCTTAAAATTATTTTCTCAAGTTGGACCCTGATTGGCAGCAAGATAAGGAAGGTCAAACAAGACTGCAAGAAATATAGAAAAATCACTGCCAGAATCTCGAGTAAAACCCTAGGTTATTTGAAAAAAATTAGATATCTAGAAACATGCACACATCTACTGATGGAGTGCAGGTTCTTAAACTTAGGAAGTAAAACAAAAATAAAAGAAAAAAACTAGTCCATATCCTTTGTGAAGGAAGTATATATGGGAGTAACAACAGGGTCTTTTGCCTTGGAAAAAGATTTGGTTTAGCAAGGCTAACGACAGGGTCTTTTGGCCTTGAAACAATATTTGGTTTAGCAAGGCTTCTTTGAAGGTGTCTTGCTTCTCTTGGATTTATCTAGGAAGGCACTCACTCATTCCAACCTCCAAAAGAGGGGATTTCAGCTTTGTAGTAGGTGCCCATGTGTGAAGAGCACTCTGAATATGTTGGCCACCTCGTTTTGCATTGTAGAGTTATCTGTAGTTATGTCTTCTCACTCTGGCTTAGTGCAAGGCTGCAAGCCTATATAATATCTTTGATTACTTGTAAGCAGAAATTAGGATATGGGAGTAGACTGCAATACAACAGTACTAGAGCTAGAGGGGAATACATGAGTGAAGTCCAATTTAGCTTTACTTGAAGAGATGAAAAGTTATCCTTCATACTTAAAAAGGGCAGCCCGGTGCACAAAGCATCCTGCGTTTATGCAGGGTCCAGGGAAGGCCCGCACTCCAAGGGGTGTGATGTAGACAGCCTACTGTTGCTTTCACGGCTCGAACCCATGACTTATAGGTCATACAAAGACAACTTTAGTGTTGCTCCAATGCTTTCATTCTTGTCCTTCATACTTATTAGAATAAAGTTGTCCCTGGAATTAGTTCTCTGTGAACGTTAATCTGAATTGCATCTTTATTTTTTGACATGCCATTGTCTGAATTGCTTTGTTACTCTTTTTTATTTGCTTTTAATTTTTAATCTTTTTGTAATTTCTCTTTCCCTATATTTGTGTGCGTGTGTGAGTGTGCGCGCGAATTTTACATGCTTAACCATTACAGATATATTAACAAAGTCTAGTCTTGAAAGGTTTCTTTCTAATCCTTCTTTCTATTATTAAATTTCTAGACATTGTTAGAGAAAATAAAGTCACAATACTCAAACTTGGAAGGCCTTCCACCAGATCGTATTGTTCCAACTGTGGGGCTCAATATTGGTCGTGTTGAAGCATCAAATACGAAGCTTGTATTTTGGGATTTAGGAGGTCAGGTATGAACTTTGCTTCCTGTGACCTCTGAGATGATTAAATTTCCATTTTAGAACCGTAAAGGGTCTGTAAAATAAATGCAGCAGCAGATAAATGTATATGTGTGACAAAAGACAAGGTTGAAGTGCTTGACATCAGACATCTGCTTTATACTTCTAAGTTTGATGATGAAGTGCATGTTGTTGTTATCACAGTTGCATGATTTTTGGCGTATATTGTGCAACTTATGATGGCCATCTACTACTCTTGTTTAGGAAGTATATTTCCAACCTTGAGATGTATTTTGATAATTCTCTGCCTTATATAGGACAGTTCTCAAACTTAAGATGTATTTTGATAACTTTCCGCCTTATATTGGACAGTTTTCGCTGGCATGACCTTTGTTATAAATAGATGAAGGGATTATACAATATTCTTATGTTTTCTCGCTAGAGCTTAGTCAGCAGATAGGGGTGTCAGTTCTCTGACAGCAAGATACTTTTTTATATTTCAGCTGGTTATAGACAGTTCATATAAATTTCTCTAACTAACATGAGACCATTTATACACTTAGCCTGGTCTTCGCTCAATCTGGGAGAAGTATTATGAAGAGGCACATGCTGTGATATATGTTGTTGATGCTGCTAGTCCATCACGCTTTGAGGATTCTAAATCTGCACTTGGTATGTACTGTTGGTTAGTCATGTGTTCAAACTTTTGTCTAGTTCACGATTAATGGGCATCATAGTTTGTTTATTTTTTACTTCAATAACTGGCAGAAAAAGTTCTCCGGCATGAGGATCTGCAAGGAGCCCCACTTCTGATATTAGCAAACAAGCAGGTAAAGGCACAAAGCAGTTTCTTCCACACAAGAGGTTCTTTATCATGGATGTAATGATTGAACAGCGCACAGCTTTTTGTCTCTTCCTTGTCTACTTCATTTGTCATGATAGTTATATTTGTATAATCTCTGGATCTAATAATCTTTATACTTTATTTGCCAAGACTAGATGTTGTCATTATATTTCTTGTCTTATCATTGTCAAAAAAGATTCTCTTCTACATGTGCCTTCATCAGAGAAGAAAAAATGGATTCCAAATATGACTTCAGTACTATAGATATTCCCTTGATTCCTTTATTTCTGTTCTGCTTATATGGCGAAAGCCAGTCTTTCCAGATGGAGAAAGTGATAGTTGACAGATGACATTAACTTTGTGTGCTTGTCGTGACTATTCAATTTGCTTATGCACATCAATTTGTTAAAGCAGGACCTTGCAGATGCTGTATCAGCAGAAGAAGTTGCCCGGTATCTCGATCTCAAGAAACTCGATGAGAGAGCTTATACCTTTCTAGCTGTTTCATCCTATGACGGGTGAGTAATACATCTTTATCAGTATCACACATTAGAACTACATCACTCCATGTTAGTCATATAGAAGACCACTGCATAATACCATTTTCCGAGAAGGTTTGACTCATTATGGTTTAAAAACTCTACCTAAGAGTCCTGGAAACAAGCTTGAATAATACAAGCTTTCTCTTGTTTGATTGCAGATTAGGAATCAAGGAAAGTGTGAATTGGCTTGTAGATGTAATGGAGAGGAGTAAGAGAACAGAAATGTTGCAACTCCGAGCAGGGGCAAACCTTATCTCTAATTAGAAGGAATCATCCATATTGCAATAATTTTTACCATACCATTCCTGTAACTTTTGTAAGTAAATCAGGTTCACATTTTAGTACCATCTTACCTGATATTGGAATTTCGTCGGTGATACGTGCAAAATGTGATGTTAACCTCCACAACTGCAACCAGCTGTGAAGTTTACCTTCAAATTATTACGCGTCCTACTTATAAAGTCTTTGATTCTCATCGTCATTGATTTGTATCTTTTTTCATTCTGAATGGAAAACCAGTTTGTGCACTGCATTCATATGATATTGATGGGTGATATGGAGCATTTGGCAAGATGGTTCTTTTATTTGACATTGTCAATACAATACGAGAATCAGATTCTGATTAGTTCAGACTTCAGTGGCAGAGGCGTATCCAGGATTTCGGCTAGATGGGTGCACGATTACGAAAAAAAGTATCGTAAATATAAATTTGATCGATTTGACTTTTTGATTCTTAATATGAACCATTAAATTTTAAAACTTATAGGTCCAAAATATATAATACTACTAGTTTTAAATTTTAATATACACATTTGATTTAATTATATAAAAAATTTACAGTGCTAAATTTTTTAGGAATTTGCAATGTAACACACTTGAAAATTTTGAAAGATTAAACGGGAAAAAAAGCAAAATTAGTTGAAATGTCAAAAGTGTAACTGAGAACCACTTGGAGAGGTGTTACTCAAAAAGACAACATAGATATAAAAATTTAAATTTCTATCCTCACTTAGATAGGTGCACCCAATCATCATCATCGTATTATTATATGATACTTTGAATATGGGTTCACACATCTATATTTAAATACTTTTTAAAAAATATGACACTACTATATATGATCTAGAGAGGGGACCATGGGTTCACGTGAACCCACGGCACCCCCTCTAGATACGCCTCTGTAATCAGTGGAAGATAACTCGCACATATATTAAATCCCGCAAATTATGTCGTAAAAGGCATAACAAATTATGCCCCTTACATTGAAACTACAATTAACTTTTTCGTGACATAAGTTTATATGTTCGTATCATAATATCCTACAAATTATGCCGTAAATAAATTATGGCTCAGAAGTTGTTGTGAAGAATCTGAATCCTCTCATCCCCTTATTTGGCTTTTCACTCTCCACTCTCTTGCCACTGTATTTCTATTTTGTAGTCTGCTTTCGGTATTTACCAGTAGACGGTTGAAAAATGATAAACGATAAGACCCAGGGCCAATTCTGGTTCTTCTTCCTATCGAAATAAATCAAATCAATAGGCTATTAAAGTTTCCATGTTCTCTGTTTGCTCTTGAGTTGAGCCTTCGTACATTGATAACAATATGAAATATTTCTCTTTATATATCACTTCTTTTTCCTCTCAATAATTATCCAAGTAGTAAATTTCAGAAACTCTTTGCTAATGGCTTTTTCATGTAGCTTAGTACCCAAAACCATGCTAAGATTTACTTGTCTTCGCAAGACAATAATAACTACTCCTATAAGCCGCAATAGTTAATAATTCAACATATTTAGAAAGTATTTGAAAAGATAATATATTTTTTTATCATCCAAATAATAATTAAGACAAACAAATTGAAACAGAGAGGTCATGCTGTGTCAAATCATCTTTTGCATTTATGTCGTTATTTACTAATGAGAAAGGGAAAAACAATCTTGTATTTTCACTTTAATAATACAGAACATGACTCGACTTTAGTTTCAAAAGCAAATATTACACTTTTCCTTTTATTTCCACTTTTCTCTGTGTGTCTGCCATTTTGAAATGTCATCTAATCAACAATCCCACTTTAATAATGCTCATTTTGACCGCACTAGTACCAAGGGTGGCAATTGAGCAGGTTTGGTTAAATTTAGGCGGGTCATAATGAGTTAAGACAATAATTGGATCAAGATATAATCCAATTCAAATTTACTTGAGTCAAAATGAATTAGGTAACGGGTTAAGACTCAACCCAATTTAATTTTTACTAACATTAATTATTTTATTTGTTCTTTTAAACTATTTTAGTACCTAATAAAATTATTTTTTTCATTATGACTATATATAACATATCTTCCTCAGAAAAAAAGTTTTTTAAAAATATTATGAATGGATTTGTCATGTGCCAATTCGAGTTACATATCAATCCATTAAATAAGTTGGGTTGAAATGGATTGAGCTAATGAATGAGTGGATCAATAATCAAACCCAAACTTAACCGGGTTGGGTTTGATTTGTCACCCCTAACTACTACCATACCAAATTCTCTATTATTGCTCTAGTTAAGCTTTACTTCCCAGTAACTAAGAAAACCAGTTCAAAAACAAAGAATTGAAAAAACTATTGAGTAATATATATTTAGCAGAGTTCAAATTGTTATGGATTTCTTATGTAAAGTTGTGGACAAAGTCGGAGATTGGTTGATAGAGTCAGTTGTTCGAGAGATTGGATATTTGTTTACCTATGAGAGCAACATCACATCTTTGAATAATGAATTTGAGACGCTGGAGGATATAAGAAACGGGGTGCAGCTAGGAGCGGAAGCTGCCCGGAGAAACTCACGTGAGGTTGCACCAACAATCCAGCATTGGTCAGCGCGTGTTGATACCACTACTAGTGATGTAGCTACTATATTTCGACGTAGAGCTGAAGTTGAAAGAGGTTGTTTCTATGGTCGGTGTCCAAACTTGAAGTCGCGTTACTTGCTGAGCAAGAAATCTAAGGAAATTGTACTGGATGTGATTGGTCTTCAAACTGAAGGCAAAAATTATGTGGATTTTTCCTATCCTGTTGAAGTTGAAGTTATGGCTAGTAACACTGGTGAGGAATTTGAGTCCAGAAAATTGAAAGAGGAAGAAGTCATGGCTGCTTTGAGAGACGTTGACGGGGTCACTATGATTGGGATATGTGGTATGGGTGGTGTTGGCAAGACAACAATGACTGAGAAAATAAGACAAAAGGCGAAACAAGAAAGGTTGTTCAATGATGTTGTCATGGTAACTGTGAGTCAACAACCGGACTTCAAAAGAATTCAGGATGAAATTGCGAGAGAAGTTGGGCTGACCTTAGAAGGGAATAATTTGTGGAGTCGTGGAGATCAGCTGTATTCAAGGTTAATGGATCAGGACAGCAGCATCCTTATAATCTTGGATGATGTTTGGAAGGCTCTTGAACTAGAAAAACTTGGAATTCCCAGTGGTAGCAACCAAAAACATCAGTGCAAAGTGATATTCACAACGCGTTTCCGATCTGTTTGTGAAGCAATGGGAGCTCAGAAGATCATGGAAGTTGGAACCTTATCTGAAGAGGAAGCATGGATCCTTTTCAGCCAGAAAGTTGGTAATTCAATCGACGATCTTTCTCTACTTGACATAGCAAAAGATGTCGCCAAAGAGTGCAATGGACTGCCGCTTGCAATTATTACAGTTGCAGGAGCACTAAAAAAGCATAAAACCAAGCGTTCGTGGGACTGTGCCCTTGAACAATTGCGTGGCGCTGTAACAATAAATATCCCTGAAGTTCTCACAGAGGTGTATAAACCTCTGAGGCTAAGCTATGATTACTTGGGAAGTAATGAAGCTAAGTACCTCTTTTTGCTTTGTTCCTTGTTCGAGGAAGATAGTGATATCCGTCCTGAAGAATTACTTAGATACGGAATGCAGCTTGGCATCCTTTCGGAAATCAGTAATTTAGAACATGCAAGAAATATGGTGTGTTATCTATTAGAAATATTGAAAGATTGTTTCTTGTTATCCCAAGGTTCAAACAAAAGTTATGTCAAAATGCATGATGTAGTCCGTGATGTGGCTATAAGTATTGCGTCTGAGGGAGAGCATAACTTTATGGTAAGTCACCATGTGAACTCGGAAGAGTTCCCAAGAAGAACTTCCTATGAGCATTTCAGTCACATGTCAATTGTTGCAAATAAATTTGATGAGCTTCCTAGCCCAATCGTTTGTCCAAAACTGAAGCTTCTAATGTTAAAACTGTGTTTCGTACCATACAAATTACAGGACAATTTTTTTGATGGCATGAGTAAACTCAACGTCTTAAGCCTGAGTGGATATGCGGACTCCATTTGGTCTTTTCCAGCATCCGTTCAGAGGTTGTCATGTCTGAGGACGCTGTGTCTGAGTAGTGTACGGTTGGATGACATATCCATCATTGGAGAACTTGTCACTTTAGAAATTCTCAGCATACGAGATTCTCAGTTAGAGGAGCTGCCAGTAGAGATAGGAAAATTGACGAATCTAATTATGTTAGAGTTTTGGAATGAGAATAAATCACTCGAAAGGATTTCAGCAGGGGTCTTATCAAGACTAACTCGATTGGAGGAACTACATATGATAAAAGTTAAACATTGTAGTTACTCCACCTTGAGTGAACTGGAACCTTTATCGAAATTAACTGCACTGACACTAAGTGAATGTTCCGAAGATGTGATCTACAGTGACTTGTGCCTTCCCTCCAAGCTGACACGGTACATTCTTACAGTGGGTGAAGCTTACAAAGAGATTTCAAGCATGTATGATTACGACAAGAATATTGCGTTAAACGTCACTGAGACTGCCCCATTGGGTGATTGGATCTGCCACATGTTGAAGAAGAGCGAAGTTGTACATTCAACCGGAAAGGGATCTAATAATGTGTTGACTGAGTTGCAGCTGAATAAACTTCAGAATGTGAAATGTCTCAGCCTCTTTGATTGTGATTTAGTCACACATTTATTGAACATCTCTCAGAGGACACATGAAGTAATCAAGTTCCCGAATTTATATGAGTTGGAACTTCAATCTCTGGAATTCTTCACACACTTTTGCAGTGACAATGTTGAGGGCATTGAGTTCCCTCGGTTGCGGAAAATGAAGCTCAACAGATTACATCAGTTCCAAAATTTCTGGCCTACAGCCAACAACTCCATGGCTCACTCAAATCCTCTTTTTCATGAAAAGGTTTGCCTCTACTTTTCTACATGATCATTATACTCCTCTTTTTTGGTCATGAATATTACCTTACTTGAGCACTAAAGATCCTTACTTTGCTTGCACAATGTCTATTTTTCTACTATTACTAGTGTTAGAAAAAAAAAAAGGGCTTGATATACTCCTTTGGACCATTTATGTAGCAATAGGGATATATGTGAAGCACTGTTGTAACGAGAGTATATCAGCTCTAAATCACAAATTTGAGGGGTATATCAGGCCCTTTTCTTTTTTAAGAAAAGTATTAATAGTATATTTCATATATTTGCAGGTTTGTTGTCCGAACTTGGAAGTGCTATTGATTGATAAAGCTAACAGCATAAGTGCTCTATGCTCTCATCAACTTCCTACGGCCTACTTCAGCAAACTTGTACAATTGAAAGTATATAGTTGTGGAAAATTGAGAAACTTGATGTCTCCGTCAGTGGCCAGAGGTATTTTGAATCTCCGAATACTACAAATAGCAGCCTGCATATCAATGGAAGAAGTGATCACGGAAGAGGAACAACAAGGAGAAGAAATCATGACTAATGAGCCTTTATTTCCCCTATTGGAAGAGTTGTACCTTTACGATCTGCCAAAGCTGGGGCATTTCTTTATGAATAAGTGTTCTGATGACTTTCCATTTCTCGGAGTAGTGTGGATTCTTAACTGCCCTGAAATGAAGACATTTGTCCAAATCAGGGGCGTATACAGGAGGGGGTCATCGGGTTCACGTGAACCCATGGTCCCCTCCTGAAATCATATATAGTAGTGTTATATTTTTAAAAAATATTTAAATATAGATCCGTGGACCCAGACTTGAAGTATCATATAATATAGTACGATGATGATTGGGTGCACCTCTCTAAGTGAGGTTAGAAATTTGAATCTTTTATCTATCTTGTTTTAGTTTTCTTTTGTAATTGGTTTGGATAAATAAAAGTTAATTTTGGACCTATGATTTTAAAATTTTTAATGGTTTTCAGTAAAAAGAATCTAACCGATCAAATTTATGTCTTAGATCCAATTTTTTGTAAAAGTGCACCCATTATCTATACGCCTCTGTCAGTCCAATAGGAATCTGATTTGTGAGTACACGGAGTCTTGAAAGTGTGAACAATGACGATGAGGTGAAAATAGTTGATCTTAATAAAGCGATGTTCAATTCTACGGTTTGTCTTGCGCTGCCAGCAAGTTAGTTGTATAACTAGTGTACTACGTATTATAAAACTGAACTACTACTGTGTTGTAATTCATTTTTCTTCTCTTTTTGTTTCATTTGAATTCCATTTTTAGTTTTCTTTTGTTTTATGAAATATGGATAGTCAAAATTTCAAGTGAAAAGACTTAATATGTCATCGAACTTTGAGAAAAGACTCATCTATGTCATTCGTTAAATTTTTTTGACTCATCTATGTCATTTCCGTTAAAAATGAATGGGACCTTTTCTCAAGGGAAACACCTAGCTTAAGATTTTATATTACTTGCACACCATATTGGATTTGACCAGTTTGCATATTTGAAAATTTTGGTCTTTCTTTTACTAGCTTCCATTGAAGTATTTCAAGCATACAATTTGACATCAAACTGTACTTGATGACATTAAGGTTAAAAATATTTATTAATTCCTTTATTTGCTGGTAGCAATATATGTATGTGTGCACCAGAATATGTATTTGAATTTGCGCATTCCAGGGCTAAAATACTTCCTACCAAAGACATGGAACTCGAAACATCTTATTTTTATTTTTTTTTTATTTTTATTTTTAAAAAAAACAATATTCACCATTCCACCAAAATCTTTGGTGGTAAGACCTCCCTTCTATTAGTACCTTCTTATTTTTTTCATCTATTTAGAAAAAAGTTTGTGAGGTGGGTAAGAGTTAGTAATAATGGAGTATTACAATTATTAGGTGCATGGAACCAAGTCAAGAATTGGTGATAAGCCTGTTCCTTGAGCTTTTATTTTTCTGAGTAATAGTACAATTATTAGTTGGATGAACCAAGTGATCTATTGTAGAGTATTGCCCTGTGAGTTAACACTTCAAATAATTCTACAAGGTATCTTTTATCTTCCACAAGCACGGCAAGGAAGAATCAAGGACAAAAGAAGAAAAAAAGAACATAAATCCAGTTCAACCCATCTTTTATGACTCAATTTACCTATAAGGCAAACAGTAGGCTACAGCTACAAGCATCATAAGTACCTGAACCTAACAAAGCATAATCAATTGGTGATTGCATGTTAGTTACAATTGTTAACAATGAGATTCATCTGTAATTACCTTTATAGATAAGCTGATAGATCGTTAGTGCATAAAACTTAAAACTATTAATCGCAAAGGCACAAACGTCAAGCTGTTTGTCAAAAGGAAAATTATAAGGTAAACAATATTGTATTATGTTTAACACTAAATATATTTTAGCAGCAACGGCAGTTCTCCAGTAGCTAGTTAAAAACAATGAGATGCCTGATCAATGCTAAAAAAAAAATGTATTTCAAAAAGACCCAATTCTACAAGGAAGAATTCACTGAACGTGTCAATGACAATATCACACATCACAGCGGATCCAAGATGGTCATCACAGGTGAAGCAAGAGTCCAAGTACTCGTCACCTGATTTCAGTAGAACTATATTTAACCCAAGGTATGCATGTATACAAGATTCATAGGAGGCAAAATTGATATCCAGCTCTTCAGAGATAGTTTCGGGCAATCTCCTCATACGCTATATCCTTAACAGCTCCAACAAAAAATAGCTGATGAAGGTGTATGCCTAACCCATTAAAAGTTGTCCATGCCTTACTACCAATCCATCATTGACAAGTATTATGCATCACTCTAGCATTGCCTTGAGGCTAAACAAATTTCCTTCATTAACCAAACAATAGAGATATACACACCAAATTATACTCAGTCCCCCTACCTCAGATACGGTTCTACACAAGATCACAAACAGGAAACTTGTGCAAACTTTGTCACCCATACCTTCATGAAACTTCAGCAGCAAATGCAGGTATTAGCCCATACTGTACTAGTTAATATTGCAATCACTTAAAAACTGATTTTCCTGGTTTAGGAACTTCCGCCAGGAAACTGTATAATCGCGGATGCCCAACTCAAGCCAAGGTTTCATGTTACCATTATAATGCAGTACTCTCGCATTTTTCACAGTTTCAATATCAACTCCGTAGTTATAACCCAGTCCTGATAATACCCACTTATCATCAAGAGCGTAAACCTCACCCTGAAAAGTAAGCAAGCTTGCACGCAATGCAACAGCCTCTTCTGAATTCATCTGCAAGTTAAATAAAAAGGTGACAGTGTAAGTCAATATAAAAATAGCACATAGATTAATGGAGACAAGAAAAATGTATTAGTCCATTAAAACAATCTAACATGAGACTCCACACCAAGAATCTTGTCCGTGAGTCATTTGTATTTACATAGATAAAATTACCTAGCATAGTCCCACTACCCAAGAACTGCCCCCACCCAAAACCCCCCACACCCCTACTCCTCAACCATAAAGTTGAGTGAGTAAAACAAATGCTCAATGGGTTACATTAACTTGCAGTAGACTTTGATGACCCATAGTTTGTGGGGCTCGGAAGGGTTAACCCATGGACTCCAAAAATCCACACCAAAATGAAAAGAAACGGAGGCCCAAAACATGGGACGTCTTTATCTAGGTTGGTAGCAGCTCACATTCCCACAAAAAACAATCCTAATATTTACATAGAGAGAACAATAAAGAATGTGTCAAGTAACTTTCCACCTTTTTATGCTTCTCATATTTTGTGGCGCTGGAAAGGGTTCAGCCCTGACTATCAAAAAACTACTCCAAAATAAAATGAACGGGGGATCAAAGGACATCACTACATTATTTAGGCAGGTAGAAGCAACATGAAACAATCTTGAATATTTTTATTGAGAGAGCAATAATGAACACAAATAGTAGTTTTCCATCTTTTCTGTTTCATTCTCCTAGCGCATGCAAATGACCTTTTTCTTTGTCCCCTTTTGTATTGGGTATACTATTATTCACCATTCATATTGAAGGAAAAAAAAACGTTTATAACATTCATATTAAAAGTCAACATATTACCAACAATGGGTATAATTCAGTACCTCTCTGAAGCTTAAGGAAATAATTCTTGTGTTACTTTGGTTCATCGGTCACAGTTTGGCTTGTGACAACAACTTTACCCAAATATATTTCTGATTTCAAGCTTCATTCAAATTCAAAGCAAGTCATCTAAAATTTATTCGATTTTAGCTCATTTCTTTTTCCTTATAATCGAAAAATAATTTTTTTCCAATTTTAAAACTCATGATTAATGGGGTCGCA
>JAJONZ010005450.1:0-22338 GCA_029582445.1 Solanum paucissectum
AACCCTCATATAATGATCTAATATACCTAAAATAATAAAAACAACTTAAAAATAAATGCCCAAACTACCCCTCACTTAGTTGGACCTCTTTTTTTTTTAACAAGTTATTAATGCATAAAACCCATGTAAGGCTCTACTTTATCCTACTCCATTTTGAGGGGCGTTACACTTGGCTGCCAACACATATAGCTATTTTGTCCAATATACTTGAAACAATAGAGGACAGAAGGTGATCTTGTGGCTGCTTTGGAAGGAACAAGATGAAAAATACTTAGAACCCTAGTGGAAACATTGGATGGCTGCTTCATCTTGAGAGAGAGAAATATATGAACTTGAGAGCTTAAAATTTAGATACGAGGAAAATGAGATATTTGTACCAGATTTTTGGTCTAATAAAAGGTTCCCTTTTGCCACCTTTCTTGTACTTCATTTGCAGCCAACATGTGTCTTTAATTTAGGCCACACATTTAAGTAGGTGATGCACCTACTTTTCCTTTCAAATTATTTCTTGTGGGCTTGGATATATTGGGCGTTGGCTGTTCATTTTTCCCTCATTCTTCTATTCAACTTGGGCCAGATTAATGCAAGTAGTTGGTCGTGTACTTGGCCCAATAACATGGTCAAAAGAGTCTTAGTAGGTGATGCACCTACTTGGTCCTTTGGGCTGGTCAATAAGTCAAAGTAGGTGATGCACCTACTTGTCACCTACTAGCTTAAGTGTTGTAGTCAAGCAAGCACCTCAATATTTTATTCCATTTCTAGACTTTAAGACCTTTAACTTAACTTAAAACTTATATACACTATGTCACTTTAAAAAACTCTAGATTCAAATACCACTTTATGATCTCAAGTTTAAATACTTCCATCGATTTCTACTTAATCGGGTCACATTAAAATCTACGGACAGTTCACTTTAAATCTATTCTATTGTCACTAGTTGCATAGGAAACTGAGTCCATAACTATACCACAAGGAAATTTATAAGCGTCATATAAATAGAACTAGTACACGTAGAATACGGGGTGTTACACCTTGTGAGTGTGTGAACCCAGTTTGAACACCCTGTGAGCCTAAACCTTTTCTTGGAAGAAACTTGATGAAAACAGAAACTTTCTTGATCCAATACCCATAGTCCTCATGAATTGTGGTTTGTTTGAATAGCCAACTTAGGTCAAAAGCCTAAGTTGGGGTGGTGAAAAGAGAAGGTAAATCAAGGAGTGCAAGAAAGTCCCCTTTTACCCATGTTTTGAGAAAATTGGAAGCCCTCCATACAAAAAAAAGAGAGATAAAGAAGAAAAGAATAAAAAAGAAAAAGAATAAAAAAGTTGTGGAATAAAGTTGTGAAAATACAAAAAGAAATGGGGTTTCCAACAATACATGCAAAATGAATAATTGGATGACTTGTGAGCACGAATGAAGAATGATGAAGAAAAGGAAAGGAAGTGTTTTTCACACCACATCTCATGAGGACTATAGCCATTGAGCCTAAATGACCATACCTTTGCACTCATCCCCGTTAAAAGCCTTGAAAAGACCTTTTTGATCTTGAATGAGCTGAAACAAATGTTTTTTGGAAAATAAGGGCCTACTTATGGGTGAAGTCATGCATTGTGTTCATCTTTGTGAGTGTGAGCGTTGCATTTGATTCCAGAGCCTTAAAATTTTGAACCATTGTGTGTGAATATGGAATCATTATTTGTGTGAGGGCATTTGATTTCCTTTGTTGAGCTTGAACTTGCATTTGAAGCAAGTATTGTAAGATTGAGATTCTTTGATAATTATGAGTCACAACTTGAAACTTTGAGTGCACATTTGATCCTTGCATGAGTAAGTTGAGTCTTTTTGTGTGCATTCATGATTGAGTCTTGTGTAGCACTGTTTGAAACATCCTTTTTGAACTTGTGAACTTGAGTTTTACTTGAGGACAAGCAAAAGTTTAAGTTGGGGGTGTTGATGAGTCCACGATTTGGACTCATTTAGTGCTTAATTTTAATAGATTTATTGTCGTCGAATGCATATTTTATCGCAATAACTGATGTAAATCCTTGAATTTCTGGTATTTGGACTTAGGGACAAAGCATGGACACTATTGAGCAAAACGGAACAAGGCAGCTGAAAGAACGAATAAAAATAGGCCTGAGGATCGCTTAAACCATTAGGTCAGTGGTTGAATGGCCTTGGTCTCGCCTTATGTTCCAGTCTGCCAAGCCTGAAGGAGAAAATCAAGTCGGCGATAAAAAGGAGCAGTCGGTGAGTCACTGAACGGTTCCGCGAAGCAGTGCTATATCGCCTAAAGTTACAGGATGTCAAGAATTCTGAAGGCAAAAGCAAAAAGGCGATACAAATGACCAAAGGGAAGATCACTGAGTGGATCGGTGATCCTGACTCATTTCGCCAACTAGTTGATATACCGTGAGTTTACGGTATTTTAAATATATTTCAGTTAAGAGTTGTGTGTGTCTAGGGCCATTTTTTAGTGGTATTAAAGTTTTTTTATCTTGTTTGCAGGAAATAAGTTCGGACGTGGGAGTTAGGAGACGTCTAAAGAAATGTTGCAGAAAAAGCCACCTACGGACTGTAGGTCCAGTCACGGTCCGTAGATGCAGGCCATAGAGTGATGGGAAAGGCTTGAAGAAATAATCAGGGAATTCTTGACTAAGTGTGGAACCACGGAAGGGACCTACGAACCGTAGGTCAGTCCAAGGTCCGTAGGTCAGTGTCGTAGATTGAAACAGCGTCCTAATACTTTATTTCCTTATTTCGTTTCCTTTTTAGTTGGGACTTGTTTTTTCTATATATAGGGCATGTAAACCTCATTTTTGGGGGTTAGACCTTATTACTTTTATTCTAGTTTTTGGCTTGGGAGATTAACTTGCAATTTTAGCAATTCTTGATTTCCTAAGTTCATGTTGAAGATTTTTACTTTGAAATTCAAGTTGAGATTCTGAGTTTATTCTTCTCATTACGTAAGTTCATGATTTCTTCATCTAAAAGTATGAATTGTGTTCTTGCTATTATGGGTAACTAAATCCACAACTATGGTTGTGGGAACCATGAGTGATTAACAATGTATGAATATTAACTAAGTAATTCTTGAATAGTGTTATTGCATGCATTAATAATTCTTTCGTTTAGAAGTCTTTTTAGCGGTTGCAAACGTTAGAACTCGCCTTGTTTCTACTTATCGGACGAAGGAGGTAGTTAATAAGAAAAGAATTATCAACATAGATTTAGTGTGATACTATCTAATAGCCTAATATCAATTGGTGCGAGGGTGAAAACTAAGCCATACATTGATGTGATGTATAATATATGAGGTAAAGGAAAGGGTTAGTAAATTATACACACGTAGCCGGACCGAGATGCGGGGTGAAATTCTCTAGTTGCCGGACCAAGGAATTAAAGATACCTAACTCATCACTTTGCATATAATACACTAGGAAAGGATTACTATTACTAGGATTACCGCGTTATGAGTTTATGAGGAACACATACACCCTAATTAATTTCTCTCATTTATAACAACAAAGTTTGAATCATGCTCACTTGTTACTTGACAACAATCAATTATTTGTTTCACACCCCCCCCCTTTTACTTACTTGTTTCGGAAGTACGTTGACTAAACAAATATAATCGTGGGTTAAAGTTAAGTCTAAAGAGTATTCTCATGGGATCAACCCCAACCTACAAGTTGGGTTGTTTACTTGATAACGATCTCTTAGACATATTAAGGGAGGTGTAATTTGAGCGTATCAAATTTTGGTGTCGTTGTCGGGGAATAAGGCTTTAGCTTAAGTTTAACTACATTATTGAACTTTAGTCAATTATTTCCTAATTTTACTTTTTCTTTTGTTTTTGTTTCTCTCGGGTTCCTACTCTAGTGTATGTCGGATACATGGAGTCAAGGTGAACCACTAACTCCTTACGATCCATAATTGAACAGAACTTTGCGAAGGATGAATAATCAAGGGTTCCAAGTCAATCCTATCGGAGGGAATCTAGGTGATGGAGTTGAGTTGCAGCCTCCTAGGGTAAATAATGAGAATACTGAAAATCAAGGTGGAAATCTATTGGGAGATGCATTGAGGGTACAGAATACACCAGAACCGAGTCTGTGTGATAACTATAGGATTGACTTCAATGCCACTGAATCTGAAGGACCTATTATTCTACCTCCTCTACTTGTGGGGCACGCATTCGTGGTGATGAGCAGTCTGATGCAGATGCTTACAGTGAGGTTTTTTTTCTCTGGTATGGCATCAGATGATCCATATGGGCACATGGCCAAGTTGATGAGTGTTTGCAAGAGTTGCGTGGGTCAATCGGATTTAGAAATGGATGTCATTGGATTGGGAGTCTTCCCTCTGTCATTAACCGGAGATCCTGCTGTATGGTTTACTGAGCTTCCTTAAAACTCAATTCACACATGGGATCAATTGTATATAGTGTTCATGAAAAAATACTTCCCAATGTCAAAGAAGTTGAACCACAAAGATAAAATCAACAACTTCGTACCATTGCCTGGAGAGTTTGTGAGTAGTTCATGGGACAAGTTCACTGCTTTCATAAGAAGTGTTCCAAACCACCGTATTGATGATGAGTCACTGAAGGAGTATTTCTACAGAGCCCAAGATGACAATGGTAAGGTTGTGCTTGATACTAATGCAGGAGGATCATATAGTGAGTGCACTTTTGAGGAGATCGTTGAGAAACTGGAGAAGATTTCCCCCAACAATAAAGCATGGAGCACTCGAAAGTTAGACATTGAAAGAAGCACTTTTGTAGTTCAATCTGCACCTAGTCAATCTGCCGATGACATTCGTGAGGAAATAGCTCAGATGAGGACAGAACTTGGGCAGGTATTGAAACATGTGAGCGGAGGTACCAAAAAGATAAATTATGTGAATTATTTGACTAAAAATCCACACCGATTGAGGAGTGCTACTATGAAGAGGATACTTATATAGTGAATGATCAGACGGGGGGTTTCCGAGACCAAGCCCAAGGTTCCAATTTAGATAATTGGCGGCAAGATCAAGGAAACCAAGGTCGAAACTATGGCAACTACAACCGAGAGGGTCATTATGTCTGGGATGGGAACTACAATGACGACAACCGAGGGGTGGGCCCTATGTTGCTCCTCAAATTTAGGAATCTGGTAATAGAGAAGCTGGGGGTAGTACGTCACGTATTGAGGATATGATGCAGAAGATGATGAAGAGATTTGACTCTACTGATGAGAGTTTGAAGGAGATGCGAAACAACTTATCTGGAATCGGTCAAAAAGTTGATGCCCATGCTGTGTTGATCAAGCAGCTTGAGAAGCAGATGAATTATTTGTCCACTACAATCAATCCAAGACAGCCCGGCACACTTCCTAGCAACACCATCCAAAATCCGAAGAATGATGGGCATTGTATGACAGTCACTACTCGAGGGGATAAGAAGACCATTGATTCACCTATGCCATCTGAGTTTGAAGTTGAGGTTACTAAAGATGATGATGAGATAGAGGTTACTGTAGAGCCCGAGAATGCGACAGAGAAGGAAGTGGAGATAACCCAAAAAGTTGTCCCCATGCCGAGACCTCCACCTCCCTTCCCACAAAGGTTAGTGAAGAAGACTGAATGAAGGAAAAAACCACAGATTTAATTGTATGTTGAAGCAGCTTTCCATAAATGTTCCATCGATAGAAGCTTTAGAAAAAATGCCTGGATATGCGAAATTTATGAAAAATTTGGTGATAAAGAAAAGGGCTATCAGTTTTGAAGATGATGATAGGTTGCAACATTGTACTGCTATTGCTACAAGGTCCCTTGTGCAGAAGAAAGAGGATCCTGGGGCTTTCATTATTCTGTGTACCATCGGGTTGTTGCATTTTGGTAAGGTGCTATGTGATCTGGGTGCTAGCATTAATCTGATGCCATTGTCTATTTACAAGAAGTTGTATTTAGAAGATCCAAAACAGATTACGATATGATTGCTCATGGCCGATAGAACTGTGAAGAGGCCCATTGGTCTGCTTCATGATGTACTAGTGAAAGTGGAGTATTTTATCTTTTCGGCGGATTTTGTGATACTTGATTGTGAGATTGATTTTAAGGTTCACATTATTCCTGGGAGACCTTTCCTTGCCACTGGGTGCGCCTTGGTTGATATGGAGAATGGGCAGATGAATTTTCAATTGAATAATGAAGAGGTAACTTTCAACATTTGCAGATCCATGAAGCAGAGTAGTGAGCTCAAATCGGTATCAATGGAAACCATATTGTAGAGAGTGGTTTTGAGGTATCTATTAAACAGAGGTTGGGTGTTGATGTACAAGCAGTGATAATAATGAATTTCGAGGGTGATGGTATTGAAGACTATGATGAATTGGTCTCCGCACTTGATAGGTTTGAATTCTGTTCAAAACCAAAGAGATTGGAGTTAGACATGAAGAATTGCGACTCTCCACCTGTAAAACCATCGGTTGAGGAGGCTCTGAAATTGGAGATTAAGGCTCTACCATCACATTTGAGGTATGTATTCTTGGGGAGAGATGGTACTTTACCGGTCACCATTGCGGCAGATTTTAATGTGATACAAGTTGAGGTACTAGTTTTTGTGTTGAAGAGGTTCAAGCGGGCTATTGGGTGGACTATCGCAGATATTATTGGGATCCCTCCTGGTATTTGTTCTCATAAAATTCAACTCATGCCGGATCACAAGCCTAGTATTGAGCACCAGAGAAAACTCAATTCGCTTATGCAAGAGGATGTTAAGAAGGAAATCATCAAGTGGTTGGATGCTGGATTTATTTATCCAATTGTAGATAGTAGTTGGGTGTGTCCTGTTCAGTGTGTGCCTAAGAAAGGTGGGATTATTGTGGTACCTAATAAGAGAAACGAGCTTGTTCTTGTGCGGCCTGTGACTGGATGAAGAGTTTGCATGGACTATCAAAAATTAAATACTTGGACAGAAAAGGACTATTTCCCTATGTTGTTCATGGATTAAATGTTGGACTGACTTGCTGGTAAGGATTGGTATTGCTTTCTTGATGATTATTCGGGCTACAATCAGATTTCCACTTCACTTGCCCTTATGGGACTTTCGCCTTCAAACGGATGCCATTTGGGTTGTGTAATGCTCCAGCGACCTTCCAGCTTTGTATGATGTCGATATTTCTAGATATGGTGGAGGACAGTATTGAGGTATTTATGGATGATTTCACTGTGGTAGGTGACTCCTTTGATCGTTGTCTGGACCATTTTCCCAAGGTGCTTAAAAGGTGTGAAAAGTGCAATCTTGTGCTCAATTGTGAGAAGTGCCACTTCATGGTGAAAGAAGGGATAGTTTTGGGTCATCAGATTTCTGAGAAGGGTATTAAGGTTGATAGAGCGAAAGTTGAGGTAATAGAAAAGCTTCCACCACCTATCTCTATTAAAGGTGTTAGATGTTTTCTTGGGCATGCAGGTTTCTATAGGAGGTTCATCAAGGATTTCTCCAAAATTGCACATCCATTGTGCAAACTGCTCGAAAAGGAGTATAAGTTTGATTTTGATGATGCTTGTCTGAGAGCATTTGGAGAGTTGAAGGATAACTTAGTTACTACACCTATCATTATTTCACCGGATTAGAGACAACCGTTTGAAGTGATGTGTGATGTGAGTGGAGTGGCGCTTGGTGTGGTAATGGGACAGAGGCGAGAGAAGATTCTTCATCCTATTTACTATGCTAGGAAAGCTCTAAATGTGGCTCAAAAGAACTATACAGTGATTGAACAGGATCTTCTTGCAGTGGTTTTTGCATTCGAGAAATTTCGATCCTACTTGCTTGGTACTAAGGTCATTGTGCATACTGACCATTTTGCATTGAGGTACTTGATGGCTAAGAAGGATGCAAAACTGAGGTTGATTAGATGGGTGTTGTTGCTGCAAGAGTTTGACTTTATGGTGAAAGATAGAAAGGGGACAGAAAATCAGGTTGCCAATCACTTGTCCAGATTGGAGGAAGAAGCTATACTCAAGCTTGTTGATAGGGCTGAAATTAATGATGCTTTTCCAGATAATTAGGTATTGGCTGCTTCTCATGATTTAATTCCTTGGTTCGCAGACTTTGCTAACTACTTGGCAAGTGATCTGGTGCCATCGGATTTGTCTTCTCACCAAAGGAAAAACTTTATGCATGATGTGAAGAAGTTCTTTTGGGATGAGCCTTACTTGTATCGTAGTTGTGCTGATGGGATTATTTGTCATTGTGTGCCCGAGGTCGAGATGTTGAGTATACTAGAGGCGTGCCATTCATGGCCTATTGGTGTGCATCATAGTGGAATTCGAATTGCGCAAAAATTTTTGCAGTGTGGGTATTACTGGCCTACCATCCACCAAGATGCTCATGATTTTGCCAAGTCTTGTGACCGTTGCCAAAGAGAAGGAGGAATCTCAAAGTGGCAAGAGTTTCTTATGAATCTTATATTGGTGATAGAGTTGTTTGATGAATGGGTCATTGATTTTATGGGTCCATTTACATGGGATGAAATATATTCTTATTGCAATTGATTATGTGTTGAAGTGGGTGGAAGAAATTGCGCTTCCCAACAATAAAGGTAAAAGTGTCACCGCATTCTTGAAAATGAATATATTCTCCAGATTTGGTACACCTAGGGCAATTATCAGCGGTAGAGGTTCCCACTTTTGTAATAAGTTGTTCAAGGAGTTACTTGAGAAATATGGCGTCCGCCACAATGTAGCCACTCCTTCCATCCACAGTCTAGTGGGCAAGTTGAAGTGTCCACCAGAGAGATCAAACAAATTTTGGCGAAGACTGTGAATGCTAATAGAACTAATTGGTCAATGAAGCTTGATGATGCTCTATGGGCCTATCGCACCGCATTCAATACTCCCATAGGTATGTCCCCTTACCAACTTCTATATGGGAAGTCTTTACATTTGCCGGCAGAGATAGAGCATAAGGCTATGTAGGCGCTACAGAAGCTAAATTTGAATTGGGGCGCCGCATCAAATCAGAGAATGAGTGACTTGAATGTGCTTGATGAGTTTCGCCTAAGAGCTTATGAAAGTTAAGCCTTGTACAAGGATAAGATGAAGAAGTATCATGATCAAAGGATTGAAAAGCGAGAATTTGTTGTGGGTGATCTTGTGCTTCTATTCAACTCTAGGTTGCGCTTGTTATCGGGCAAGATCAAGTCCAAATGGACCGGGCAATTCTTAGTCACGCAAGTGTCACACATGGAGCGGTCGAGCTTGAGAACACTGAGGGAACAAGATTCAAGGTAAACAGGCAAAGGATCAGGGTCTATCTGGGAAATACGGAAAGTGTGCAGGAAGTTGTTGAGGCCTACTATCTTGATGAAGTCTGAGTAATCAGGAGGCCTTCATCGTGCTGCGACGTTAAATCAAGCGCTGCTTGGGAGGCAACCCAAGATGTACAATCTAACCAACTATAGGTTTTTCTTTTCAACTTAGTACTTTTCTTTGTTTATTTGCTTTTCTGCATTCCTTTAGATAGGTGCTTTATTTATGTTTTAGTGTTGGCTAGATATAGCATAGGGTCCGTGTCTAAAAAGTGTTCAAAAAATGTAAAAAGAAAGGCCTAACGGTTGCTACATGTGCAGGGTTGAAAAGCAAAATCTGTAGAAAATGTCTGGTGTAGAGGTCTACGGAGACCATAGATGGTCTGTTGTTCACACCACGGACCATGAATGGTATCCGTACACCCCAGGTAAGATCTCTAATTTTTCTAAGTAAGAAAGTGACCTACGGACCCCATCTACTGTCCGTAGGTCGACCCACGGACCGTAGACGGGTCTCTTGGGTCCAAACCCTAGTTTTTGCCTGACCCGACCCGGAACCCTTCTTAATAAAACCCCTCATTTTTTAAATATCCCCCATTACCAAAAACTCCCCCCAACCATTTTAAAACCTCTCATCTCCTAAAATCCCTTCATATTACTCCCATATCCCATAAATCACTCCCCTTCCATTTCCCCATTGTCCCAATTCACTCTCCTCTCTCCCAAATTCCCTCATTCTCCATTTTCTTGAGGTTCTGGTGTTTGGGTTCGGCAAAAAGGCTAGTAAGAAGTTGTTGGAAGTCTAAAGTTTTCACACCATCACCCACTTCCTTTGCTTGTAAGGTAATCTACTTCCCCTTCACTTTGAATTCCGGTTCATTGCTGTTATTGAAATTCGGGAAGTGGATCTTGACCTTAGGTGTGACATTGTATGTGTTCCGCATGAATTGTATGTTAAAAACACCCATAGGACGATAGATAGTGATTGTGTAGTCTTAGTAATTAAATAATTTAGTGAAAATTTGATCTAAAGGAAAGTTTTGACCTAGGGTTCCTAAGTTTTGTATGCAATACATGTTGAAAAATTCGTAATTGGAGTGTAACAACCCGTATTCTACATGTACTAGTTCTATTTATATGACGCTTATAAATTGCCTTGTGTTATAGTTATGGACTCAGTTTCCTATGCGAGTAGTGACAATAGAATAACTTTAAAGTGAACTGCCCATAGATTTTGATGCGACCCGATTTTGTTGACGTCGATGAAAGTATTTAAACTTGAGATCATAAGGTGGTATTTGAGTCTAAAGTTTAAATTGACATAGTGTATATAAGTTTTAAGTTAAATTAAATATTAAGGTCTAGAAATGGAATAAGATATTGAGGTGCTTGATTGACTACACTAAGCTAGTAGGTGACAAGTAGGTGCATCACCTACTTTGACTTATTGACCAGCCCAAAGGACCAAGTAGGTGCATCACCTACTAAGACTCTTTTGACTATGTTATTGGGTCAAATGCACTACCACCTACTTGCATCAATCTGGCCCAAGTTGATTAGAAGAATAAGGGGAAAATGAACAGCCAAGGCCCAATCTTTCCAAGCCCACAAAAAATAATTTGAATGGAAAAGTAGGTTCATCACCTACTTAAATGTGTGGCCTAAATTAAAGACACATGTTGGCTGCAAATGAAGTACAAGAAAGGTGGCAAAAGTCCCAATGTTCTTAAGTCCAAAAAGGCACAAGTGAAAAGTCCAAATAGGTGGGTCACCTACTTGAAAAATTCCATATGAGTGAGAAAGTCGGCCAAAGCATGTCCCTTTAAAAGGGATTGATATCAACTTTTTCCAACCATTTTTACTTCGACAAAAAATCTAATTTCTAGAGCTTTCTCTCTTCTCTCTCTTAGCTTAATATCGCAGCCATTAATACCATTAGGGTTCTTGAATATTAGGGAGTTCAAGCTATTGGAAAGTATAATTTAAGACAAGTTAAGGAGGACAACCTTTACCTTGAAGAATCCAAGTCTTAGCAAGTGGTAGTTTTGTCCAGCAAGGTAAGCTACTGCAATTTTCTCCCTCTTGTGCTTGAGTAAATTAGGACACTTGGTATGTGTTACTGAGTTGGAAATTGTTACTTTTACATGGTGTAATATTGGGGAGGATGTTCTGGTGATTAGTGCATGTTGGGACAGCCATGGAGGGGAGTCCTCTTTAAATTCAGTTATGAGCTTGTTTGAGCACTTTAAAAGTAATGTTAGCTCTTCAAGTGTTGGTGATCAGAAACCATGATTCATATTGCTTCTGTTACATTATTATGTTTAAGGATTATTTTATGTATGTTATGATAAGGGATATGACTGGATGTGCGGGAAAGTTATGGAGACGTTAAAGGACTTAAATATTGCAGAAAGTTTTGGGGAGGTCCTGCTACGAAGATTGTACAGTATATAGACGCGATTAAAGGGAAAGGGAAAGAAAGAAAACACTGGATAGATAAATTGCATGCTTACTGCTTGGTTACTATTTTGGTCAGATCAAGTAGCTCAAATTGATTGATTAGCTACTAATACTAGTTTTACAACTTATTTTATTGTAGATTAGTAATCTGAAGAGAAGGATCTTAAGTCATACATTTTGAATTGTATAGCAAGGTATGTAAGGCTATTCGATTTCCTATTTCTTTGGCATGAATCCAACACTTGCATTACAAAAAGTAAGATTTCTAAGTGCCATTGGTAGTGACTGATCCATAGTTGCAGTTCCTACTCCCTAGAGCAGTAAAGTGAGTTATGATTTTGTTACTAAATGTACGTGCTTACTCTACCACGTATTAGCATGCAAGGTTTAAACTTGTTTCATCGTCAAAGCACCCTTCACACGTATTTCCCTTATATAAATAAAAAGGATCCTAGATTACACATGGTATTTATATGTACTTACTTGGAATATGTATCCGTCCTAAAATTGAATCTGCCCACGTTCTCCCTTGGTTCCACGTTCATGTATACCTTGTATTCGATATTAGTTAGTGAGTATTTGGCTATCATATAGAGTTCAAATCTCTTGGCTAAATGTTAAATGTCTTCACTTGATATGTGCTTCAATTTGAGATGTCAAAATGCTTACTGAGTCATATAAGCTCCTAAGTATTACACGTTCATGTCACATTTGCTTCCCAGGTCATTGTTATTATCGTAAGTCCATATTCATATGTCTTCTAGTACTGGTCCATAGTTACAAATATCAACAATGATTATGACCACCAAAACAACAATCTCAAAATAGTTATGATCATCAAAAAAAACATCTCAAAAGAGTTATGAACATCAAAACAACAATCTCAAATATTAAAAAATCTAAGTGAAGCAATCTGTATAATTATGGGTGGCAGCCCAGGGGAAAATGCCTAGCATGGGTCAATCCCAATTGGTATAGAAGGGTGGCAGCTCAAGGGTAAAATCCTAGCATGGGCCAATCCCAATTGGTATAAGAGGGTGGCAGCTCAGGGGCAAAAGCCTAGCATGGGCCGATCCCAAATTGTGGAATTATGAGGACAACATCACAGGGGTTAAAATGCATAGCATGGGTCATCCTCTTCTACCGCTGATCAGTTGGTCATTTGTATCATATGTCTTATAAATATTATAATGCAAAGAAAAGTAAAGAAAACAATATAACATACACGATTCCACAAGTATAAGCAAAGGTGGTCTCTAATCCTTATCTATTGGTATTTGGTTACACTTGAGCTCTCATTTTACATATGGTTGTATTATGCCTTACATATTCAGTACATTCTTTCGTACTGATGTCCCTTATTGGGGACGCTGCATTTCATGTTGCAGGTACATGTACTCAACTAGTAGATTTCCCCAATAGAAGCACATGATACTCAGCGGTTGTTGGTGAGCTCTAGGTTGATTCAGGACTTTGCCGAGTCTTTACTATACGTATTTCATAGTGGTACAGTCATGGATTCCATTAGAGGCTTTGTAGACATTGAGAAGTTATTATGTGAATTCATAGTTTCACTTGTCACATGTATCGGTTCAGCTAGTCAACATGTATTGTATATGAAGCTTCTAATTAGAAAATATATCTGCATAGTAGTAGTTTACTTTCTCATCATAGGTGACTTGTAAATCAGGTGATCATATGGTACTTATCTGTCTCACCTAGGGTTGAGGTGTGACATGGAGCCCTAGGGATGACAAACTATCATAAATTGTATTGAAGTGCATGATTAGACTTAGGATGAATGCTTGAAATTGTCAAAAAATGGTTTACCCGTGATGCATGTCGGATACCTAGCACAGACTTGGTCTACGAGAACCCATCTACAGACCATAGGTCAGTCTACAAACCGTAGATCAGGTTTGTGGCACATAGAAATTCCACTAAGTGTGGAACCATGGAGGTGGACTAAGATCCATAGGTCAATCTATGGACCGTTCTACACATCCGTGGTTCACATCAGAGCCCATTTTTTTGGGACCTCTTACCTACAGAGGGGACCCACAGACCGTAGGTCAATCTACGGACCATAGGTACCCATCGTGGGTGGCAACTGTAGTTGTCGTCTGAAATTTTTTTGGTTTTTCGTTTTGCTTCATTCTTAGTTCTAAAATTCTCTCTAATGTGTTATTGGTTTATTTTGGTACTAATTATACATTCACAGGTACCATGGCTCCTAACAAACAAGTGACCTACAGAAAAAGGGGAAAAACTAAATATGTGGCACCAACTTTTTGGCTGATTGATGCGGAGAGGGATCCCGCATATGTTCCACTAGCCACAAGGACATCCCCTACTGCACCTCATCCTACCCAGAATCAATACCGGTAGATGGTTACTGACGTTATCACTGTCTCCCAATCAGATGAAGAGAACAAACTGATCGGGTCACTGGCTGGTTCTGCTTCCGGCTCTGAGCCTGGTGCTTCATTCGCCTCCGGCTACAGTTCACATGGTAGGGTTGCCCCATCTGATGAGGCTACTAGTTCAGGGAATATTCCAGTTCCACCTAACACCGACCCTGCTCCAGTTGCTGAGTAGCCTAATACATGGTACATTGAGGGTCAATGACAAATCTAACGGGATGCCAAGATGTTAAATGACAAAGAGAAAATGGCCCGTTTTGTCACAGAGGAACGCAGAGGTCTCACGGGGAGTCTACACACCATACCTGACATCCACTTACTATTTCAGAAACACAAATGCGAATGGATGGCTCAGAGCCTCGGGACATATAACGAGGAGATCCTGAGGGAGTTTTATGCTGCCTACGCAGCCACTCTATGGGCCTCTATTCATAGAAATGTCAAGCCCGCAGCCCAGGAACCACTCAAGGAAACTCTAGTGCATGGGGTTTCTGTAGATATATCTGAGGTCACCATCAGTCGATTCCTCTATGGTCCGGGCACCACTTGAGCACTCAACACCGGTGAATTTGACTACCGATGGGACATTGTGAGGAGTGGAGCGTTCCAGCGGAATACACAGCAGAGGAAGGTTGTACTACTTTGGCTGGCCAGGCACATAGTTGTGGATGGAGAGTGTACAGAGTGGGTCAGCACACTGCGCATGGGTATTCAGAAGGCCGCCCTAAATTTGGTAGCCATGTTCATCTAGATTTTGGTACGGAATAGGGTATTGCCCACGAAGGCTGATAATGCACTCACTTGGGCTAGAGCGGTGATGGTTGCGGCTTTGGTAGCTGGTTCGAGATCGACATTGTTCGCATGCTGTTGGCAGAGATCCATGAGAGGGTGTTCAGGTATACCACTACTCTACCATTCTCGTGTATGATCTTTTAATTATGCAGGGTTGCTGGGATGCTGGGATGCCTATTTGGCATTGTGACAAATTGGTACCAGCAACCGGGACCCTTGATATCGACGTTATTCAGGATGCGGCCAATATAGATGCCCCACGATGTGGTCCATAGATTGAGGTGCCACCATTAGGAGAAGATTTAGTAGCTGATGTGAAGAAGATGAAGGGTGAAGACCCTGCCCCTCCAGCCCACACTGATGATGCCCCGGGTTCCCCATCTAAGGCTTCCAGTCGGGCCGCTAGCTCATCCAGAGCAACCCCTTCATCAAGATCCGATGTAGTGCTCCTGGCTCGTGTTCAGAAATTGGAGGCATCGATGGCCACACTGCTTCATCATATGAAGCTTTGGATGCATCGGTCTATTACAGAGTCTGAGGCCAGGATGGAAAGGAGAACGGAGCACATGATCGATCTGAGGGTCCAGGCTGTTAATAAGCGCCTGGATGCCTTAGAGTTGAGAGTCCTTGAGTAACTTGCCCCTGCTACAAATATGTCCTCTTTCCAGACCGAGTTAGACAATCTCCGAGCCGACCTTGGTACCTCCTTGCCCCACCCACAGATGAGCCAGAGTCTACACCTACTGCATTAGCTGATGATACAATGTTTGATGCTTTATTGAGCGATGACATAGTGCAGGCCGAGCCCACCCGTGCTCGTGGAAAGAGGCATCGCTCTAGTCATATTTCTGACACTACTGAGGATGCTCGAGCTAAGAAGCATGAGCGCCAATAGAAGGAGCAGGCTAGGAGGGCCTCCATTTTGGATGAGGAATTGCGCCAGCAGAGGGTTCGTGAGAGTACTCTGGGAGCCTCGAGTTCTAGGCCCACAACTGAGGCCATTGTGCGAGATGATGTGAGCACCACTGATTGTGCGGTAAGAGTAATTGATACGACTATTGAGGGTACTCTGATAGATAATGTGGGCACTACTGAGGGTGACCTAATTGTTGTTCCAGCAGGCTCCGAGAAACTGGACCCACTCGCTTGTTGAGTTCTCCGGCGCATTTGCGCCACAGGTTTTCTTCACATTCACCCTACTCTTTATTGCTTATTTTTGTGCATTGGGGACAATTGCACTCTATTTTGTTGGGGGTGGGGTAAATGGATTGTGAGTGATAGGGTGAAGTCTGAGTAACCCAACTCATAATTCTCTCTTGGGTTTTTCTTGCATGTGTTCTTTTTTCCCAAGAGATTGTTTTTAATTTATGTTGAACCGGCATGTGTTAGGATTGTATGTGTAGAAGCATGAAAAATAATGAAGCATGATGGAAAAGTCAAGAATAAAAAATGATACCCGTCCAAATTTTATGATATGTGCTCAAATCCGTAGGCTAGAATGAGTTGAATGTGTTGGCTCTGAGTATGACATGATAAAGAACCAACTTGATCTCATGACTTAAGCTAAAACTTGAATTGTGTAATTTGATAATTTGATATTGAAACTATGTGCCAAGAGTGGGTGAGAATGGTTGATTGTTCAGACAGTTTTGTGTCAATCTAAAACTTTCCCCGTTGGTCCTGCTAGGATAATCTAGGCTAGAAGTTAGGAAGTGATCATAGGCCATTGTTCAAATTAGTCCACTTAAGCCTAAAATGATCTAACAAAATGGTAAGCTTTATTCCCTTTTGATCCAAATATTTGAGCCTAAAATTGACCAATACTTTTGATTCACCTAACTCACCTTACCTTAAAAATATTGTCTTGGCCCAGGTCTCTCCTTGGACATGTGCACCTTGACTTAGGCCAAAAGAGTAAGTTGAGGGTGGCTAAGACCAAAAGTCAACTTGATCTTGGCCCTGGTCCGACATCGGACATTGTGCACCTCAACTACTGCAAAATGCATAAGTTGAGGGTGGTTATGAAAAAGGAAACCAAATGGAAAAGGGTATGAAAAGAGTTTAGTTTTGAAAAGAGAATAAGTATGAAAGAGGATATGACTTTGTGCAAAAGAAGCAAAAGAAAAGTGTTGACATAAATAAAAGAAAAAGAAAGTGAAAGAAAACGAAGAAAATGAGAAGTACGAGTCAAAAAGTCAAAAGTCGCATCCTTGGTCAAAAAGAGTTAAGGGAAAGAAATTGAGATGAAAAGTTGCCAAAAGTAGGTCGAGGAAGAGGTAAATAGCCAATGTAATGTCAAGGAGGGAAGAAAGAAATGTGCCACATCTGACCCCGAGCCTACGATACAAGCTAAGAAAAGCCATATAGTGATCCTAGCAACTAGTTTGGAGAGTCTAAGCAGTTAAAATAAGGGTAAGCCTATGGTATTGAGCACTAACTGTACTTGAAATTACTTCTGAGCGTGAGTGTTGAATGAATCCTTGTACTCAAAATCATATTCATTGTGTGAAAAAGATATTTCATTTGAAGTAAGGGCACTAGTTACATTGTTGGAAAGTTGGCACCTTGGTGATAGCCAAACAATTTATGTTGTGTGTTGATTGGTCGACCTTTGGAATATTTTGATCCGCAAGAGTTAGCTTGTTGAGTCTAAGAGAAAAGATTTGCACTCAAAAATAGAGTCAGGATAGAGAGCCATGTGATTACTTGTGCTTGAATGCTTGCTTCTATACAAGTGTCGTTTAGAGTCTTAGTGCGTCTCGTGAAGACAAACAACGAATTTAAGTTGAGGGTGTTGATATACCATGAGTTTACGATATTTTTAATACATTTCACTTCAGAGTTGTGTGTGTCTAGGGCCATTTTGTAGTGGTATTAATGTGTTTTTATCTTATGTGCAGGAAATAAGTTTGGACGTGGGAGTTAGGAGACATCTGAAGAAATATTGCAGAAAAAGGCACCTACGGACATGACCTATGGTCCGTAGGTCCAATCAAGGTCTGTAGGTGCAGGGCGTAAAGTGATGGGAAAGACTTGCAGAAATCATCAGGGAATTCTTGACTAAGTGTGGAACCACGACCATGATCAATGGACCGTAGTTCGACGTACGGGCAGTCCGACATGTCCGTCGAATGATTCAGAAAAGGGTGTTCCTGTACCTGATTTCAAAAGTCTAAGTATGGAACTACGGAGGAGGATCCATGGACCGTGGATCAAGTCCCGGTCCATCCTGCTGGTCCATTGAATGCAACTGATAGGGGCAGATTTTGAAGTTGGAAAATTGCCCAAGTCCTAAACCACGAAAGGGACCTACGGACCGTAGGTCAGTGTCGTAGATCGATACCGCGTCCAGAAACTTTATTTCCTTATTTCATTTCCTTTTTAGTTAGGACTTGTTTTTTCTATATATAGGGCATGTAAACCTTGTTTTTGGGGGTTAGACCTTATTACTTTTATTCTAGTTTTTGGCTTGGGAGATTAACTTACAATTTTAGCAATTCTTGATTTCCTAAGTTCGTTTTGATGATTTTGACTTTGAAATTCAAGTTGAGATTCTGAGTTTATTCTTCTCGTTACGTAAGTTCATGATTTCTTCATCTAAAAGTATGAATTGTGTTCTTGCTATTATGGGTAACTAAATCCACAACTAGGGTTATGGGAACCATGAGCGATTAACAACATATGAATAGTAACTAAGTAATTCTTGAATAGTGTAGCGTGCATTGATAATTCTTTCGTTTAGAAGTCTTTTTAGCAGTTGCAAACATTAGAACTCGCCTTGTTGCTACTTGCCGGACCAAGGAGGTAGTTAATAAGAAAATAATTATCAACATAGATTTAGTGTGATACTATCTAATAGTCTAATGTCAATTGGTGCAAGGGTGAAAACTAAGTCATACACTTATGTGATGTCTAATATGAGGTAAAGGTAAGGGTTAGTAAATTATACACACGTAGCCACACCAAGGTGCGGGGTGAAATTCTCTAGTTACCGGACCAAGAAATTAGAGATACCTAACCTATCACTTTGCATATAATACACTAGGAAAGGATTACTATTACTAGGATTATCACATTATGAGCTTATGGGGAACATGTACACCCTAGTTACTTTCTCTCATTTATAACAACAAAGTTTGAATCCTGCTCACTTGTTACTTGACAACAATCAATTATTTGTTTCACAAACCCCCCCACCCCACTTTTACTCACTTGTTTCGGAAGTACATTGAATAAACGAATATAATTGTGGGTTAAAGTTAAGTCTAAACCATATTCCTCGTGGGATTGACCCCAACCTACAAGTTGGGTTCTTTAGTTTATAACGATCGCTTATACTTCTTTAGGGAGGTGTAATTTGAGCGTATCACTGGTCCTTCGCAGCACACTTTTTGACAACTATAAATACTTGTTTAAATTTTTAGCTTAGTATCTCATATCATAGTATTATTCAATTTTTGAAGTTTAGAACTGAGAACTAAGTAGAGACACAATATTTCCTTAGCTCTGAAGATTTGAAGATTTCCATCTCTAAGAAATTGTAAGTGGATATTGAAGATTCTTCATCTTAGATGTTTGTAAATACAATATTAATCGTACCCATTTGATGGAAACACATTTCGGTATCGATTTCTATGTTTTTACTATGTCTAGCTAAAACCCCAATTCTTGGGGTGTGATTATGGGTTTATTTAACTGCTGGGTATTGTTAATTGAGAGTTTATTTAATGTTTAAAAGTTATTTCGTTCAGTAATTGTGGTTGAATTTAATGGGTTGTAGTTGCAAATATAATCTTAGCTTCGTGTTTTTGGCTTGCTCGAGAGAGAGGTTTTAAAACCAAAATTACTGAATCGATGGTCTGTGGGTATTGGGTTGTCATGGGTTCATCTCTAGAGAGTGAATCCTAAACCCTTTTCCACACATTCAGCTCAAGAGAGTAAATGGACAAAAGAGAAGGTTGTGCTTCATTGCCACTTATTGTGTTCGAGAGAAACCAATTTGATTCAGGATAAACTATTCGAGAGAAAGTTTATCCCCACTAAAGTCTAGCTTATTCACTTATTTGAAGTTGTTTACTATTAATTGCAATTACCCGGTTGTTTACCTTAGCCCATAATCCTATCACATCCCAAGAATCACGTCTCTATATTCGTATTTTCGTGTTATTTGTTGTTTTAGTTGATAATATAAACAAACCCCCTATTATTTGACACTTCTGTCACCCCAAACTTGAATTATGTTTTTCTTCATAACTGTTTTTAGCTATGATTGACTTGAGCATATTCTTACTTGCCTATTGATTCTCGATTACGAACCCCTCCCTTGGGACTCGACCCCAACTCACTAGTTGGGTTATATTACTATTGAACGATCGTTGATGCTTAGTATTGGATAAAAAATATTTGATAGCATTTATCATACAACATCCAAAGCTTACAGCATTTGAAGGGCGATCCAATTCATGAGACTTAGCTACGATTCAAGAAGTTGGTGCTACAATGCCCAACTCATGGTTTGCCCGACAATGTTTTGCTGCAATATTTTTTACTGAAGCCTTGATTCGGTGAACAAGGGTGTAGCTGACCAACTTTCTCCGGGAGGTTTGATGCAAGAACCTTACATTATAGCAGCCCAGCTTTTGGATGGTATGACCACAATTAATCGGGCTTGGTACACCCATGAAGATTAGGTTTCCCCTCTCACGTTTAAATTGACCAAGGAGCAGCTGGAGAAAGACCAAGAGAGTGACCAGAACATGGAAAAGATCATGACACAACTTAACATTTTATCCAAAAATGTCATGGGAGCTGGTGCTCGAAGTGTCAATGATGTGGGTGTCGGGTGTGTTAATCCTCATGAGGCCAAGTTTGAGGCTTTATTTAATGAAGAGGTGAATTTCTTAGCCAACCAAGGAGGTAGTTATCATTCAAACTACCCGAGGCAGGGTGGTAACCGAGGTTGGAACAGGGATGAAGGTTGTAAGGATCGTGATAGAGAGTGGAGGGATCGTAACCCCACTTGGAAAGAAAGAGATGGGGAGAAGGATAGATATGTTCCTCCCTACGAGCGCCAAAAACCCAAGGATTCTGAGGGTGGTCGGTCTGAGGATATGTTGTCTCGTATTCTCAAAAAGGTTGAGGGGTCGGACAAGATTTTGAAAGAGATGAAGGAAGATGTGTCGACCCTTAGCTAGATGGTTACCTCTCTTTCCGTCTCTATCAAATAGTTAGATACCCAAATAGGTCATATCTCGTCTCATTTAAACTCGAGACAACAAGAGGGGTTGCCTAGTAATACTATGGTCAACCCCAAAACTGAAGTTTGAGTGAGGACTTACGTCGTGCCACGGCGTTAAGTAAGGCGCTGCTTGGGAGGCAACCCAAGTTTTATTTGCTTTCTTTTTGTTGTTGAAATAATGGTGTGTTGATTGTGCAGGATAAAGTGTGGAATGTGTTTGAAAAGTGCAGATTGGTGTGCAAAATGTGTAGTCGATGACTCGCCGAGGAGGTCGGCTAGCCCGACCTGGACCACCGTTGGACTCAAACAATTTTGAAATTGGAGTATGTCAAACTCGACGAGCCCAGGAGAAAATCGGCGTGTCGTTGAACGGGTCGGCGATCGCTACTTTTTCCATTATATGGACCCCTAGTTTAACTGGAGGTCCTGTAAAACTCAGTGAGGTAAGTACCCAATCGGCGTGTCACCGAGTGGATCGGCGAGCAAGACTAATGTCACCAAATGGGCGAGAAATGGACGGTTTTAAAGGACAAAAGTTCAAAAGTTCAGAATCTTTCACTTTCCCTCACTTTTCAATTTGCCAAACTCACACCCGCACTTTAGTTTTCCTATATTCGGCATAAAAGGTTGGTTTTCCGAAGCCCAAACTTGTAATTAGTAATTTTTACTCATTTGCAATTGTTCGTACCTTAGTGATGTGTGTTGGGCCTCTCTGATCTGTGATTGTATAATTGTGTGCTGGGTTTAATTTGAATATCATGACTAAAATGATTAATTGTTGACTTCCCGAGTTTTCGTGCTTTAAAATTGATCAAAATTGTTGGGTTGTGTTTTGTTGTTTTTGGGTCTAGTCGGGTGAAGTCTAAGTAACCCGCATTTGTGCCAAATGATGTAATTTTCCCAATGATGGAGAGGTTGACGTCATTCTTAAGGGCAAAAAGTCATCAAATGGCCAAATTTTGCCAAACTTGGAGAAGTCTGAGTATCCCGGGGGCATGGGTGTAATGGGTCTTAGTATAATTGAATGAGTGCATGGTTTGATTTTGTTTTCGGGGGCTCTTGGGTTGAATTTAGAAGTTGCGGTTGAGAGTAGGCAAGTTGGGTCGTTTGGCGAGCTGAGTCGAGCTCG
>JAJONZ010005451.1:0-135160 GCA_029582445.1 Solanum paucissectum
GCCCCCCCCCCGTCCCTTTTCATGTTATAATTTATTGTAATATTCATTCCTTAAAGGTATTAATCTAATTATTTCCTTTACATTTTCTAGAATATATTCTATGTATTGTATATCTTGAGTTTTCTGATATTTTTCTATGTCTTCTTTTATCAGGGTCTTTAGCTATATATCCTAGTTTTTCATAATTATAACATGTACATTCAGTTATCTTTTTCTTTGGTTTATATGGTCTTTTATTTTTATAATTTTTTACATAATATTTTCTTCTAGGCCTTTTATATTTATATTTTCTATATTTACCTTGTTTTCTATATTTTTTGTAGAAATTATCAGTGCAGCCAAATTGGGGTGCTACTTTATCTTTACAGCATGATAAGTTTTTTATTATGGATTTTTCCATTTTTATTTCTTCTCTATATTTTTCACATATTTCTGAGTACCATTTTTGTAAAAATCTTATTCTTGCTCCTAAAGTATCCTGCAAACCTGCTTCATTCCAATCTTTTATTGTTTTTGAACTAAATGGTTCTGGTAATTTTGTAAAGTATAATCTTCTTATTTCTTTTCCTTCTTCTTGTGTATAAGTTCCCTTATAATAATAAGTATATTCATCTATATAACACATATTACAGATTGCTACTTTTAACATTAGATTTCTGTTTAATTGGTTTTCTTTATTTTGTTCTTCTTTCTCGGTAGTTGTACTACTAAATTCGTTCCGTATGGCTATTTCATATTTATTTAATATGTCTATCGGTGTTGTTGCTATTTTACCATCTATACTTTTATTACTTCTTAAGGTATTTATACTTTCTTCCGTTATATTTTCTAACCATAGTTTTACTGTTCCTATGAGCGTTCTTTCTATATATCCTGGTACTTCTGTCATATTTATTTTATTATCTATTAGTTGTTTTGAGATATATCCTATCTATAGTTGGATTGTTTTATTTATGTCTGTTACACAATCTAGGTTTAAGAAATTACTATTTTGTGCAGTTGTTGGATGTGGTGTCCATTTTTTATTTAATCTTTTATTCCATATACTATTGTCTCTGTCAGATTGTTCATAACTTACTATGTAATATGTTGGATTTAATATTTTTGGATTTTTAACTCCTGATGTACTAGTTTCTTCTCCTTTGTTTTCTTTTTCAATATCTCCTGCATTTACTTCTATGTCATTTTCTTCAATATTTGCTATCATTTTCGTATATGTTTCACTTATGTCTGATTGTTGGTCTAATTGATTAACCTGTTCTTCATTTATATCGTCAATGTTTAGTCCTGGTTCTTATTCGATTTGTAATTTTTCTTTAAATTTTTCTATTTCCACTTTCAGTGTTATTTCTAGTTCTTTTTCCTTTTGTTTTATAGTGTATAATTCTTAAATGTTGCTAATTCTTTTTCTAAAGCTATTATCTTATCATTTTTTGTTTCTTCAATTTGTTGTATTTCTTGTTTCGCTTGTTGTTTTATTATTTTGATTTCATTTTTTCTGTCTATTTCTTCATTTTCTCTCGCTATACGGACCATTGCGGTTAGACTATATTCTAATCTTAATGATTCTTTTTCTAGCATTACGCTTAAATTATCTCCTATTTTTTATATCGTCTTCCTAAATTGGAAAATATTATTTTAATTTTTAATCCTTCTTGATTTTCGTATATTTTTTCGTCTATAGAAAATTCTTCTTTATTCATCTTAAACTATGTTTTAATTTATACTCAATTTACTGTATTTGCATTTGTAATGTAAATATTGTCTTTCTCTGTGCTAATATAGATTTGTGGCATACTCTTGCACATATATTATAGTTAAGTCTTTCCTGCACATATTACAGATTTAATATAGTATTGTTATATATTACTATAAATGATAATAAATAAAAAGTATCGCTAAAATCAATAATTATTTATTAAAATATACCAATCCAAGTAATTTTTTCATAAATTTACGACAATACATACCCAACTCAGCCCAACAATACGATACGTCCAGCAACCAAAACGACACATTCAAACAGCGACCCCACTGCCCCACCCGCGTCTTTGTAATGACCCGAAAAATCATTTTTTTGAAATTATCATAAAGATTACTATGTTACCCCTCCCAATAGTTTCCTGAGTCAATTTTGATCTGCCGGTGAAATTGGTTTGAAATTTTTTGGAGCTATTTGTTAATTACGATTGTTTAAGTTGACTGGTGATTTTAAATAATTAATTTTAATTTCTGACTAATGGGATAAATACATAATTTCTTTAAAATCCTATACCTTTTGGCCCATTATATATTAGAATAAGTTAATTTTGAGGTTTTCCAATCATAATTTCAGAAAGCCACAAAAAGGAACCATTTCGTCTAACTGAGAGAATTTTCACATCTTGGGCGAAAGGGCTTCAGGTAAATCCATCCTTCACGCCAAATTTTATATATTGTGCATGTAATTGATTGTCTATTATTATGATTATATTATTATGATATATTGTTTGGGGGAGCAAATAAATAAATCAGAATAGAATATTGGAGTTGAATACACTTCCTATTCGTAAATTTATAAAGCTCTAGGGGGACAAGCTTTTAATGATGGGTAACAACATGTATGGTTGGCAATAGATTAACTAAGCATTATAAAGAATATACATATTATATAATATAGATTATAAATTTGTGAAGCTTGCAATTTGTGGTTCGGAAAGTAGTACTCGTCTTATAAATTAGTGGATTTGGTTTTTAATATATTTGGTTATCAAATTATGATTCAAGTTTTGATATATTGGTATATACAAGTAAATATTATGTGTACGGTATTATATGGATACCATTGAATTGATGATATTTTGAGAAATTGAAATTTAACCCTACAATTGAAATTTGGAGAAAATTGAAGAGTTGACATGTTAATTGGCACCAAGATTAAGAACTTGATAATAGATTTGATGTGAGTTTTTGGGTCTAGGCTAGACCTGTAGTGATATGTTCCCCATGGGTCCCGGACTATGAGACAGCGGGTGTGTATCGTTAGGTAAGACATGCATCACTATACTTGACATTGCATTTCATTGCATTGCACATCTTTATTATTGGTGAACTTGATCTCGTGAGTGCCTTTCTATGGAACTTGTGACTGATGAATATTGAGCATGTTGTTGAAGATATGAAATTATAGGGCATTCCTAAGTATGCCAAATATGTGAAAGATGTGGTAGCCAATAAGAATACACTGGCTGAGTATGCAAGAGTAGCCCTTATGAAGGAGTGCAGTTTTAGGATCCAGAATAGGCTCCCAACTAAGTTGAAAAATCCAGGGTGTTTTACAGTGTAGATAAAAATTGAAAAGTGTATTGAGGCAAGAGGATTGTGCGATTTGGGAGAAAGTATCAACTTGATTCCTACGTCTATGTTTATCAAGTTGGGACTAAGAAAGCCCAAGTCCACAACCATTATGTTACTGTTAGTCGATCGTTCGGTAGCAGGGCCAGGTGGCGTTATTGAGGATGTCTTAGTTCAAGTGGGAACTTTAATTTTCCCCGTAGACTCTGTCATTTTGGATTTTGAGCCTTATCCAGAGGTCCCATTTATTTTGGGACGCCCATTTCTAGAAACCTGGGGTGCATTAATTGATGTGGCGGCTGGTAGACTGACAATTGAGGGGTCACGACAAGGTAGAGGTATTTGATGTGTACAAGGAAATGAAGTTGCCTGAAATATATGAGGAGTTGTCAACAATTACAGTCATTGATGAGGAAATCGCAACTAAATATGCTGAAGCCCAAGATCCTTTAGAGAAAGTGTTAATTGGGCAAGACATTGAGGGAGACGCTGAAGCCCAGGAGTTGGCTAATGTTATAGATGTCCTGAATGTGAGTATGCTTCACAAGCTTGTGGAGCCGTTAAACAGGGTCTTGGGACTACCTCCCAAGATATCAATTGAGGAAACACCAAAGTTGTAGTTAAAGGATCTCCCTTCTCATCTTAGGAATGCATTCTTAGGAGAAAATGAATATTTACCTGTAATCCTTTCTTCAGCTTTATCTGAAATACAGGTTGAGGCCTCTCTGAACATATTGAGAAAGAGGAAAAAGGCGATAGGTTGGCATATGGTTGACATACAAGGCATCAACCTAGCTTTATGCATCCACATGATATTTATGAAGGAGGGACACAAGTCAAGTGTACAACCTCAATGCTGACGAAACCCAGTGATGAAAGATGTGGTGTCTAAGGAGGTGATTAATGTAACACCCCGGAAATTCTATGACTTAAGTTAGAGCCTCACCTTATAAATAATGACTTAAAAATAGTGAATATGATGTTTATAAACCTATATTAATTCAATTGACTTGATTTGGAAGAGTAAAAGTCTAAACGTCAAGAAACGACCATAACATCCGGAAACTAGAGAAGAATGTGTCCTAGTCTGTCCTTAGGTTCTGGGTAGGTTTGGGTGTGTCATATGATGGTATAATCTTGTAAAAACATTTAAATTAGGTAAATATATATTTATAGGGTCAAAATGTTCGAAAACGACACCCCGGGACAACCCTAAGGGGCCCTGAGGAGAACCCCAATCATGGCCAAGCAAGCTGCCAAGGTAGCTTGCAAATTGCACTTGGAGGGAATAGGTGCGCGTCGCGCACTTGCTCCCCCAAGGAGAAAAAAATTCATTCCACAACGCCGTCGTGTCGTGGACTCTACTGTCTCAAAATTTAATTCCAAATATCTTCAGGGAACAGCCCAAGTCCGCGACGAAAATGCAGAAATTCAGAAATCTATTTTTACTTCATTAAATAGTCCAACTAAGTGAAGGATATTTAGGGTATTTTAGGGGACATGTATATAATTATTTTTAAGTCAATTTACCTCACTTTTATAACTCAAACACAAAACCGCAATGATCTAAACCTAAAGTTCCTCCTTCTCTCTACTCTCTCTCTCTTCTCAAGAACTCCATTGAAGAAGATTGGAGCTTCAAGAAGAAGACCAACTCTCCAAGGTTTCAACTCAGATTTTCGTGGTTAATTCGTCAATAAGGTATGGTTGCTTATCACTCTTAGGATTCCTTTCCCCAAGAGACCCCTTCAAGATGAATTTCAAAATCTCCAAATTCTAGGTTTTCAATCCAAAAACGTGGGTTTTCTTTCTAAGGTGAAATTGATATTATAAACTGACTTTGATTGATGTTATATGAATATTTATGGATGAATTTATGTTGTATTGGTGGTTTCTTGAAGAATTCCCCACGAGACTCATGTTTCTCCTTATTTCCTAATTTTAACCTTAGTTTGTGTTTGATATTGATTGAAGGCTATGAATTGAATGTGATGTTATGTAATTCATGTTTGTATGATGATTCTACCCTAGGTTATGTATAATTTCTATGAAATTAGGGTTGAGTCTTCGAATGAAGCCTTGAAGGCTATGAAGGGAATATGTCAATTGCTTATATTGATGTTGTTTATGTTATTACTTCATGAAATACATTGTATTATGTATTGGTTATGAATTGTTGGGTAATTGAAGTATGAAGTCCCATGAAGGGCAAGAAGGTATGAAGGTTGGTTATTCATTGAACTCAAGTATGAAAGGTGAATTACTTAGATTGTAATGATGCTATACCTAATTTGTTGTTGTGGTGTTGATGACCTAGTTTCCTGATCCTTAACCCTCTATACTTGAATTAGCTATGAAATATGTATGTATGTTATGGTATGATTTCTATATGATTGAAAGGCAGTTCTCATGATTATAGTGTAATGTAAAGTGAAAGGTTTACTCACTTGCTAAGTGTTTCTAAAGTGAAAGGATTGTTACTCACTTATGAACACATATGAGGTATTATGGTAAGATGTCTACATAAGAGTCTAGTAAAGGCTAATGTGAACCTATGTGATGACCAAAGATGATTACAAAGGGGAATTAGATGCTTAGAACCTAAAGGGCATCTAAATGAGATGGGGGTCTCATGTTTAGTAAGTCCGGCTCCCCCATATGGGTTCCTCACGTTTAGCAAGTCTGGATTACCCACGGTATGTGTTGTCTCATGAGATGGAAACCCCCATGTTTAGTAAGTTAGGGTATCTAGAAGCAATCTCACCCTTAACTATGTGCCCACATAGGACTTTATCTTAGTGGATCCACCTAGATATATAGTTATGTATGAATGGTTACACCTTAGGCAAGTGTTAACCCTCTCTTTTCGGTGTGGGAGTAAAACACCGAATTCCATGTAGCTCTCATGGTCTATGTCGGTTATTGCAATATTTCCCTAATGTAAAAGTAAATAAAGGCATGAAAGGTGTGAACTCTTACTAGAGCTTTCTTAAGGGTTTCTACTTAGTGTAAGGGAGGGTATGGGGCTTCTCTTTCACATTGCACTTGTGGGATCCTAAGGGATGGTTGTATTAGTGTTCTCTTATAATTATGATGATTATGACTTATGTATATTGAAGCTATGTTATGTATGATCATCATGAATACGGTAAGTTATGATGAAATATGATCTTATGAATGTATGCATGAAGTAGGTTGCTTAATGTGATGCTTGGCTTTGAATAGGGTTATGGGGTTCTATTCTTTACATTGCACTAGTATTGCTTGGGTTGTCTACATGTTGGGGTGATATTATGTTGATTTGTACTATGATGCTTATTTTGTGTGCATATTGGATTTACTTGGTAAAATTCATGTTTTGACTAAATGTCCCTTTTATGAATGTTTCAATGGTTTTATGCATAGTAGCCATACTTAGTATGTGTGTTGTACTAACCCATATTTTCTCCCTTTTTCCCCAAACATTTAGGTTCGGGCCGTTGAAGATTCAAGCTTACTTCTCAAGACACTTGGAGTTGCTTCCCCAAGTTGGTGAGTCCTCAAGTCCGAGGACAAGGCCATATGATCTAACTTTTATGTTTAGTTCTTTACTTATGTTGAAAGACATTGTTGTACTTTCCTATTTCAAGACTTCTTATTTATGTAAGGGCTAAGTTCCAGTTTCGATACTTCTATATCTAGATGGTACATTGTGACAAAGTTAGATTATATTTTTCATATATGAACTGAAGTTGAACTTCCAAAGTAAAAGTTTTAAAATTTCCGTGATTTTATTCTATGATACATGCTATGATGAATGCTAAGGCCTTGTATAAGACCTCTTCAAGGTCGAATACGCCGGTAATGACTAGGGGGTGCTCTCAGATCGTTACAATTAAATGGCTGGATGCGGGTATTGTATTCCCGATTTCAGACAACAAGTGGGTCAGCCCGGTTCAATGTGTGCCTAAAATAGGAGGCCTGACAGTGATCACCAATGAGAAAAATGAGTTGATTCCAACCAGGACAGTGACAAAGTGGCGAATATGTATGGATTACAGGAAATTGAATGAGGCCACCAGAAAGGATCACTACTTGGTTCCTTTTATTGATCAGATGTTGGACAGGTTAGCTGGGAAAGAATATTATTATTTCCTGGATGTTTATTCAGGATACAACCAAATTGTGATTGTACCAAAGAACCAGGATAAAACTATATTCACATGTCCGTATGGGACATATACTTTCAAGCGAATTCCATTTGGGCTATGCAATGTTCCACTCACCTTCCAAAGATGCATGATGGCTATCTTTCATGATATGGTTAAAAATTTTGTGGAGATATTCATGGATGACTTCTAAGTCTTTGGGGAGTATTTTGACAAGTGTCTGGACAATTTGGATAATGTGTTGGCTAGATGCGAGGAAACTAATATCGTTCTAAACTGGGAAAAATATAATTTTCTAGTTAAGGAATGGATTGTATTGGGCCATAAGGTGTCAAAGAGAGGCCTGGAAGTTGATCGTGCCAAAGTGGAAGTCATTGAAAAGCTATATCCCCAGTCTCTGTTAAAGGGATGAAATGTTTTTTAGTGCATGCTGGGTTCTTTAGGAAATTCATCAAAGATTTCTCTAAGACTGCAAGACCTATGTGCAGGCTCCTAAAGAAGGATATAAATTGTGTATTTGATGAGCAATGGATTCAAGCTTTTGAAGCTTTGAATAAAAAGCTGATAGAAGCTTGAATCCTGACTTCCCCAATTGGGAGCTTCCTTTTGAGCTGATGTGTGACGCAAGTGATGTGGTTGTGGGAGTAGTGTTAGGGAAAATGAAATAGAAGGTGTTTCGCTCAATATATTATGCAAGCAAAACACTGGATGCAGCCTAAACCAACTACACAGTGACTGAAAAAGAAATGCTAGCCATGGTTTATGCTTTTGAGAAATTTAGATCTTACCTAGTAAGGACTAAAGTTGTTGTTTATACTGACCATGTAGCTATTAGGTACCTGTTCAATAAGAAGGATGCAATGCTGTGGTTAATCAGGTAGATCCTGTTGGTGCAAGAGTTTTACATAGAGATCAAGGATCAAAGAGGTTATGAAAGTCGGATTGTAGATCACCTGTCAAGATTGGAGAGTTGGTCACATGTGGCAGAGCAAGGTCAGATTTGGGAAGAATTTCCTGATGAACAACTATTGGCACTAGAGGTCACCGAACTACCATGGTATGCAAATACTGTTAATTATTTTGTGAGTGGATTGTTTCCACCATATGCAACCACACATCAAAAGAAGAGGTTGGTTTATGATGCTCGGTTCTACATATGGGAAGAGCCTTATCTCTTCAAGAAAGGGACAGACAAATTGATGAAGAGGTGTGTGCCTGAGTCTTAAATGAGACAAGTGATGGATAGTTAACACTCATCTTCATATGGGGGTCATCATGGAGGTGAGCACACTGTACATAAGGTGTTCCAATCAGGTATTTTCTGGCATACTTTGTTTAAAGATGTTGTAAGGTATGTTAAAAGGTGTGATTGATTCCAGAGGATGGGGTCTATTTCCAGACGACATTAGATGCCTTGTAGAATATCTTGGAGGTTGAAATATTTGATGTCTGGGGAATTGACTTCATGGGACCATTTTGTCCATCCACTGGAAATCAATATATATTTATGGGTGTGGACTTTGTGTCCAAGTGGGTTGAGTCATTGGCTTTGCCGACTAATGATGTGAAAGTGGTGCTAATGTTTCTGAAAAAGCATATCATTACTCGGTTTGGAACTACTAGAGCAATAATCAGTGCTCGAGGGACACACTTCATAAATCAATCATACAGGACCGCATATAAGACACCAATAGGGACTTGTCCTTATCACTTGGTGTTTGGTAAAGTGTGCCACCTTCCAGTTGAATTAGAACATCAGGCTTACTGGGCAGTGAAGAAGTTGAATCTGGATTCGGAACTAGCTGGGAGAAAAATGATGGGTCAGCTATATGAATTGGAGGAATTCAGACTCCACGCCTATGAAAATCCTAAGCTTTATAAGGAGAAAAATTAATGATGGCATGATAAGCATATTGTTCCCCGACTCTTTGATCCTAGGCAATAGGTATTATTGTTTAAATCTAGATTACGGTTTTTCCCAAGTAAGTTGAAGTCAAAATCGAGCGGACGAGTTGAGGTGGTGCGCATGACCGACCATAGAGTTGTAGAGTTATGGAATGAAGGTAAGCATCCATGCTCATCGTGAATGGATAGAGGGTGAAGCATTATTTTAGACAAGAGGGGGATCGAGAAGAAGAAAGTTTTGATTTGAGCAATAAATGAGCGGGGATCTGAGTCATGTCGTGACGTTAAATCAGGCGCTACTCGTGAGGCAACCCATGACTTTGTTCTCTAGAAGATATTTCGTTGTATTTTGTTTAGATAGGTTAGTTTGGTTTAATTTAATTTATAGGTTATTTCATTTATCTTAAAATTTGTAATTTGTAATTTTTTTTAAAAAGGAATATTGCGCGAGATAACAGTGGAGTCCGCGACCTCAATGCGTCGCGAACCTGTTGCTGGAAGTATGAAAATTGGGAAGGATTAACAGTGGAGTCCACAACCTCACCGCGTCATTGATGTGTTACCACTGTGTATTACTTTTCCCGTGTGACGAAATAAAATTTGCAAGGCATGTCCACGACAGCTCCGCATCACGGACATGGTAAGTTTTTGAGTTATTTCATTTAAAAAGTTGGGTTTACCTAAATAATATGGTAAAAACCCGACCCCCATTCCCTTGTAATCCACATATCCATCCCTTAAACCCCATTTTCTCTTCTAAACATCATTCATTGTCCTTTCCCCTTCAACCCTAACTCTTTCCAAGAAAAAATCCGTGTCGCGAAGTGGAAATTTCTCATCGAGTTCTTAAATTTTCATAGGTCTAAGCAGTAAAGGTATGTATACTCCTCTTTTGGTTCTTTTTTTGGGATTATTTACTAAAGCTAGGGCTAGTATTCATGTGGTTGATGGGTGCATTGTGTTAGTTTGTTGAAATTATAGTTCTTTGTGGTTTTCTGCCTATTTATTGCTATTCTTGGTGGTAAAATTTGGCATAATGAATTTGCTTGATAATGGAAAGAAACACTTTGTATGGGTGAATGAAAATTTGGGGCTTGTGAAGTCTTGAGTAGAAAATAGGTTATGAGGGGAATGATTGAACTTGAAGGATGATTGGTGGTTCGAATTATTGAGTAGAATCGAAGTAGTAAGGGTTGCATGATTAGAATGTGATGAGTTCTGAGAATAATATTCTGAAAATAACATTGGGAAGTCTGAGTACCGTGTTGTTTGTGAAGTTGTGTTTGAAAATAAGTGTGGGGTGATTTTTCATAATTGGGTCTCATTAGCTGGATTGACAATTGTCTGGTTGCAGGATAACATGCATAGCACATAGAGGTCTAGCAAAGCAATTGCGTCTAGAAGCCGTAAGAGAGTGAGAATGGGCACAACCATTCCCCAACACCAAAAATCCTAAAAGTGCAGACTCAACGCTACGGGGCTAAGACAATCAGATCTGAGGGAAAAAAGTGGTATAAATCACACACCGAAGCCAAGTACTTCTCGGATGTCATATTTGATGACGTCAAATTATTGAGGGAGTTCCCTCGCATTAAGCGCTGCCTACAAGAGTTACGTATATGATTAATTTTTGAGGATCCAACAGAGTGCAATGTTAGTATGGTGCAAGAATTCAATGCAAATTGGAAACTCGATGCTCATTCTCACTTTGTAACAATGCGTGGCATGGAGGTCCCTTTGACACCCTCAGTTATATATAAAATATTAGGCATTGCAGATGCCCCATTTGATGTCCTGACAGGGTTAAATATCAGCAGATTCGACACTCTTCGTGGAGAACAGTCCACTGTGAACTGGATTCGGCATGGGCACCGTGGCTATCACAAATCATATCCTTATGCTTACATGAATCGAGAAGCCAGGGTGTGGCTATAAAATGTAATGAATTGCTCCATACCAAGGTTGCATTACACTGAAGTGATGAGGTATCATGTATGCTTAGTCTATTCTCTGATGAAGAATGTCTATATAAATATAGGAGCGGTGTTGAAATTGGCCATGCGAAAGGTAAGTGTACATCGAGGTCGAAGGTATGCTTTTGGGGGATTAAACACTAATTTGTGCAGGCCTGCTGGAGTTCTAGAGGAAAATGTGGATTACATGGCACCTTTGTTCACCACACCCCTATATGTCACAAAGACAAAGGGATCAGAGAATATGCATGAATTCACTACAACAGAGCACAACAGGAGAGATGATCTGATTATTGCACGCATGTTTGGACTCAAAATGCTACGCCACAGAAATGGGGGTCGCGTTTCAAGTGAGGAGCAGTTGGACAAAATTGCATGTAGGTACCCTCTGAATGAACATGTTGAGGCATTGCTGGGACCCGGGCCTATATTTTTGTAGCCTATATGGAATGATGTTCCAACTGATGAAGACAGGTAACGAACAATATCGGATAGTGAATTTGATTCTGAGGCAGAGAAGGGTGAAATTTGGCTTTTGAGGGCACCGACAGTGATGCTAACATGGATGAATGATCAGGGAAGTAGACATGCCCTACTTTGCTTTCATTTTGATTTATGTCACACTGGGGACAGTGTTACAGTTTTAAGTGTGGGGTGGGAGTATTATATATTTGTAGATAGTGTTCTTTGTTTTGATTTTGCTATTTTGTTTTGGGTTCCTTGGAAGTTGGTTTTGGTTCTTTGGCCAAGGACAGTCCCGTTGAACCGTTTAAAAAAAGATGTTGTTTCTTAAGATTGAGTCAGTGTCATAGTTGAGTTAGGCCTCCCTATGATAGATGGATGACGACCGTCTTAAGGGCAGTTTTTGTCATTTGGGTTTGTAGGTTTGGCATTTGGATGAGGCAACACAACTGCTTTGATTTAGACTAAAGGTTGAAAATAATTGATGACTTTGGGTTGATAAATTTAGGCTCTTTATGTGACTCTAAATGGCGTGTGTTTAAAATGAATTTATGCCAGTGATTGGGAAGAAGTATGTAGTGATCAATTCTAAATTAAATATGTGCCATGTGTGTAAGAATTGTATATTCCTTTCTGCTAATTGAGGTCTAGAAATTGTCTGGTGTTTCTGCATAGCGAAAGAGAATAAGGAGTTGAGGAAGTGATATAGGCATTTCTTTGATAACCCTGATTGTGCTTTCATGTACCCACCTTGATGCATAGCCTTAGTTAACCCCTTTGAATCTTTAGATTATTCTTTGGTAGCCATGCATGAAGCTAATTCTTGTTTCTTCTATGGCCTTTGAATTTGATCCTAAAAGTCCTAAGCGTTTATGTGAACAATAGTAAAGGAAACGAAAGAATGAATGGGAAGCCCCAACATAAGTCTGTCTCGTTAAAATAAAATAAAATATATATATATATATATATATATGTATAGAATGAAAATGGTGGGAAGATATGATTGTTAAGTGCCTTATAGCAAGGGGCCAAATGGTCTCAAGAAAAGAGGCATAAGAAGAAGGTGATTAAAAGAAGGTCTAAAAATTGAAGTTTGTGTTGTAGTACAGCGCTTGGAAATGTAGTCACTAGTATTGTCCAAAAATAGTTCCTACCCATCCATCCCTAGCCTATATTACAACCCTTAAAACACCTAATTGATCTGAAACTTCTTTATTCTTGAAAGTAGTGATGCAGTACACTAAGGGTAAACCTATGGTTCATGGGTTGTGGCATGAGAATTCTTTGGAGAGCATGAGAGAAATTTGCTTCCCACACCCATCCGCGCCTTTTGTGTGAATTTTTATGTTTGAGTGAATCGGAGTGTTCATTGGTGGTGAGGGCACATGTAACGACCCCAAAAACTAGTAGGTCAACTAGAGCCTAAACGTGAGTGTTAAGCTCAAGGGCCAATGTTTTTGGGTGAAGTCCATGGCTAGGGGGGCCAAGGCTGCCTAAAACTATCCTAGCCACTACCTACCATGACTACGAGGGTCTTCACGATCCATAGTGGACACCACGAATCATGGTGCCACTATGGTTGGCAAAGCAATGTGCCCTAGTAATGTGCCAAGCCAAGGCTCCCCTCACGAGCCACTTTACGGCTCGTGGTCATGACCACGGGCCATGGGAAGCCTCGCGGGGTTGCCTTAGATTCATAGGAGTGGTGTAATGTTGAGGGTGCTACTAGTCAAGGGACCACGAGACGTGGTGCCGTTGACAAGGCGTGAAGGTGGTCATCTAGATCACTTAGTTTCAAGGCTTCAAGGCCTTGCCTCCAAGAGCCTAAGTAAAGACCGTGACCTTCACCACAACTCGTGTTCCTCATCACGGATCGTGGGAGGTCTCGTGATCATGCCTTTGCCTCATGAAGCTACTACCTAAGGGACCACATGCACCACCACGAGCCATGGTGCCCTAGACGACCCGTCAAAGTGGTCATGGTCCCTGGGATGGGCTGTCAAGTTGAGGGTCTTTTTGGTAAATTCCTATTTTACTAGTTAATTTTTGGGGTCATTTTTATATGTTTTATATCATATATATATATATATATAGGTTGAACTCTTTAAACACCTATTTTACTCTATTATTTCAATTATCTAAATCAAAACCCCAAAGTTCTTTTTTTTCTCAATATTTCTCTCTCTAAACTCAAGGAAGAAGAAGAAGCAGTTGAAGCTAGGGTTTGTGGATTTCAAGAGGGTTCTTCCTCAAATTCTTCAAGGATTATTAATAAATGTATGGTGGCTTTTCATCTATGGGTAGCTTTCACCCATAGAGTTCATTCAAAAGAAGATTTCAATGTTTTCAAGTTTCTCAAAAACCCTAGGTTTTACTCTAAATCATGGGTTACTTCTTCAAATGTTTTTAAAGTCTAATTAATGACAAATTATGATTGTATTGATGTTTAATTGATGATTTATGATGAAAATACTCCAAGAACCCATGGATATCCTAAATTCCTAAATTGTGCCTTTATGAAGTGAGTTTGTTGATTATGAAAGCATGTGAATAGAATATGTCTAGATTTCTTTAGTATATTGAATTATATCACTAGTCATGCCTAAATTGTAGTAAAATTATTGGTGTGTTGGTTAATTGTTAATCATGGCCTTGAAGGGCAAGTTATGAATAAATTACATGTTGAATAAAATTGTGCATAAGCTATTGATCCACTTGAAAGGTTGAGGTGTTTAATTATTGTATATAATGTGGTATTGAATTGATGGGTACCTTTCTTGTACCCCTACATTTGAAGGGTCTATGTATGATCATGAATTTATGTTTATGCACATGAATTCAATGAAGGTAATGTGATCATGTCTAGAATGTAAGTGTGTTATTATTGAAAGGTTATTTCCTAATTTCACACTTAAGAATGTTGATGATAGAATGTGAAAGGTTCTTTAATGTACTGTATATCTTAAATTGGTAGGCTTATGAATCCTCTTCTTGATTAAATAAATGTATTGCTAATTGTTAAACCTTTGGATCAGCAGGCTTATGGCACCCTTCCATAAATGATGATAATGAAACTTGGGATCGGTAGGCCTATGGAACCCTTCAACTAATGATGTTAATGAGCTTTGGGAACTGTAGGCTTATGGCACACTTCCATGAATGTTAATGACAAACTTTGATTCGGTAGGCTTATGGCACACTTCCATGAATGTTAATGACAAACTTTGATTCGGTAGGCTTATGGAACCCTTTCATGACGATTGTAACAACCCGGAAAATTCATAGGTTGAACTAGAGCCTAACGTAAGGTCAAAGGCTATAAAATAAATTCCCCCTAGGTTAGTAGAACATATAAGTATGGTATGGGGCTTTAGGAGTCAAGGCCTAAGGGAGTAGTGCCAAGGAAAAATGGGCAAGCCAAGGCCAAAGACCAAGGCTGCCCCAAACTTGGAGCTACTGCCTCAAACTCCACGGCCATCACCACGTCTCGTGGTCATGACCAGGGACAGTAGGAGGCTTCATGGAGTTCATTAGCCGAAAGAGGGGAGCCTCTAAATGTCCTAGACATTGCCCCAACCTTCACGAGAGGGACCGCGAGTCATGGTCCACTTCACGACTCGTGAAGGTGGGCGTGAGACTCCCTTAGTTTTTAAGGAATTGGGACGTTTTGGGGGAGTTACTGCCTAAGGCACCACGGGCACCACTATGGGCCGTGGTGCACTTGACAGGACGGAAGCTTGTTCGTGGTCATGCCATGGCCTCAAGGGTGGTTGGCACATTCGAGGAGGCCACTGCCTCAACTCCACGGGTAGGACCATGATCTGTGGTCATCACCACTGCCCGTGGAGTGGGGCGTGCGACCTGGGTGGGGTCACCTAAGTGTAGGGTGTTCGTGACTTTTCCTTTTTAGTAAAAATTTAGTAGAGTTGTTTTGGGTATTTTTAGGGGTAGTATGTTTTTAAGTCAAATTTCACTAGACTTGGTCATTATTCACAAATACCCAACTGAAAATAAAAACCACCCACTTCTCTCTAAAAATCCTATCTCTAAACACAAGAAGAAGAAGAAGAAGAAGACATTGGAGCTAGGGTTGCTAGGGTTTGAAGGTTCTTCCCCAAATTTCTTTGAGCTTCTTAGTTGAGGTATGGTTGCTTTACATCCTTCGGTACCTATCACTCAAGGAGCCCCTTCAACTATGTTTTCAAGATATCAAATCCCCCCAATTTCTAGGGTTTTCTATCTTCATCATGGGTCTTCTTCTAAAACGAATTTTATTGATTAATTATGGTTAATTATGGTTAGTTATGGTGGATTGTGTGTAGAATGATGAAGAATTGTTGTTTTTCACTCGAAATTCCCCATGGACCCATGTTTCCCTGAATTTGATAAATCATGAATTGATGTTATAGGTTTGTTGAGATTATGAATATGTCAATTGAGTATGTTTATATTAATTATTCTACTATATCATGAATTCCTCCTATATTATGTAGTAATTGAATATAGTTGGGTTGGTTGTGATTCCAAGACCCTTGAAGGACAAAGGTATGAAGGTTACGCCTCTTTATGAAAATTACGTATGAAATTGTGAATTACTTAGATAGTAATGATTCTATATCTATTGTGTTGTTGTGGTGTTGATGACAAGATCATTCATCCCTATACCATATACACTTGGTTATTCATGAAATAGGTATATATGATATGTTAAGTTTGTTGTGTTGAGTGAAAGGACATTCTCATGATCACAATATGACTACAATGGGAAAGGTATACTCACATGCTAGTATTTCTAAAGTGAAAGGAGCATTCTCACCTTAGAAACTTATGAGCTATTATGATGGTATGTTGGCATGAGTGACTAATGAATGTTGTTATGAACCTAATTAAAGGGTAATTATGACTCTTAAAGGGAATAATGTGTATCACCAAGAGGACATGAAAGTGAGATGGGGGCTTTTACGTTTAGCAAGTTTGGCCTCCCAATGTTTGATGTGTCATAAGATGGAAACCATTTACGTTTAGCAAGTTCGGGTTTCTAGTAACAATCTCCTTATACCAGAACTATATGCCTACATAGGTCTTAGATAGTGGATCCACCTAGAAGCTATTATGTTAGTTCTACCTTAGGCAAGTAGAACATCTCTTTTCGGTGTGGGGGTAGAACACTTGATTCCATGTAGCTCACATGGTCTATGTCAGTTAATGAAATTTTTCCCTGAATAATATGAATATTAACTATGGTAAGGGCATGAACTTTAACTAGGACTTCTTAAGGGGTATTACTTAGTGTGAGTGGGGGTATGGGGCTTCTCTTATACATTGCACAAGTTGACTCTAAGAGGGGTTTTGGTAAGGTTCTCTTATGGTATGATGATATGATGACTTAGGAGCTACGTATAGAAAAGTACATATGAATGCTATGCATGGAAAAGTTTATATGAATGCTATGACTATGAATTTTTTCACTTTTTATGTATGTTAGTTATGGCTTTGGTAAGATGAAGTATGTATGTTGATTGGTCGCCTAAAGATGATACTTGGCATTTGGTAGGGTTATGAGATCTTACCTTTGCATTGCACTTGTGTGGATTTGGGTTGCTTGTATGATGGGTTGGCTTGTGTTGTTTTATGAATGTGCATAATCATTTCTAAGCTTGACGAAATGTCCCTTTTGTGCATGTTTTAAGGATTTTGTGCATGGCAGCCATACTTAGTACAATTAATTGTGCTAACCCATATTTTTCTATTTTTTACTATGAGTGTAGGTTCGGATCTTTGAGACTACTACCACTTTCTTCAAGGTGAAGCCTGGGTCGACTATTCCCCCGGCTTGGTGAGTCCTCAAGTTCGAGGACAAGTTGCTATTGATTCTAGTTTCTAGTTTCTAGTTTACTTCCTATGGTCAAGACTATATTGTATTTCCTATTTTTGGAGACTTTACTGATGTAAGGGCTTAGACCCTATTTGTACTCTTATGTTTAGATGGTGATTGAGACAAGTCTAGTTCCTATTTTCTTTATATGAAGAAGTCGACTTATATTGTAAATGTTTTTTATTTTTCTATATTTTCTATATGTCTTTATGTGATGATGAATGCTAAGGGTTTGTATGCGACCCCTTCGGGGTCAATTACACTATGTTACGTCTAGGGGATAGCCCAGGTCGTGACAAACTTCACATCAGAGATAAGGTTATATAATAATTATGGGATGATGTCTCATGAACCACGTCTAGTAGAGTCTTGTTCATTAGTGTGAAGTGCGCCACACTTATGAATGAGAATCTATAGATACTTAGGAGCTTTTCACTTCTTTGATTATTCATTAGTCGTGCCTTAGAGTTTATACACTATATAGTCCTTTTTCTTAACCCTTTTCTTGTTGCATATAGGAATATGAATACAAGAAGAGCGGACGCAAAAAAAGTGGAAGAGGAGATTGCTAATGATGAGGGAGTTTCTCCCCAAGGTCCTCAAGGACCTCAAGATCCTGAAGCTCCTATTGATGAGGGGGCTATGACTAATGTAGAGATAAGGACGGCTCTCCAAACCTTAACTCATACTCTAACGGCTCAAGTCACTAGAGATGCTAGGGTCCAAGTGAAACCCAATGCAAGTACTACCGCTTCAAGGATTAGGGATTTCACAAGAATGAATCCCACTATATTCTATGGTTCCAAAGTGGATGAAGACCCTCAAGGGTTCATTGAGGAGGTATTTAGTGTAATTGAAGCTATGGGACAGTCTCCAAGAGAGAATGGGGAACTAGCCACCTACCAAGTAAAGGATGTGGCTCAAGTGTGGCACGAGCAATGGAAGGAAGAGAGATCAATTAGAGCGGGCCCAATTGAATGGGGAGTGTTCAAGACGACTTTCCTTGATAGGTTTTTCCCCCTAGAGCTAAAGGAGAGAAAGATGCAAGAATTCATCAACCTCCGCCAAGGAGGTATGAGTGTGAAGAAATATAGCCTCACCTTCACACAATTGTCTAATTATGCCCCAACCTTAGTGGTGGACTCTAGGGTGAAAATGAATAATTTTTTTATGAGGATATCCAATCTTGTCGTGAATGAATGTAGGTCCGTAATGCTTATTCCAACCATGAACATCTCCTGTCTTATGGTTCATTCCGAGCAAATTGAGGAACAAAAGCCCAAGCTAGTGGGTAGAGAAATGAAAAAGGCAAGAGTTGATGATGGTAATTCGTCTAAGGGTAGGTTTGAGGTTCAAGGCAAACCAAGGTTTAAGAAGAGGTTTTCTAATCAAGGCACTTCTAACACTCCTAAGGTCAACAAAGAGAAGGTGCCTACTCCAAATCCACAAGGTGGTAGTGGAGGTGATTCTTATGTTGATAGACCTACTTGCGCAAAATGTGGCAAGAGGCATGATGGCAAGTGCCTTGTTGGCACTGATGGGTGTTTTAGTTGCGGTAAGAGTGGCCACATGAAAAGGGATTGTCGTATTCTCAAGGTTCAAGGGAGAGAGGACAAGCAAGTCCATCCAAGTGGCTCAAATTCTGATGTTCCCAAGAATAATCACTTTTATGCTCTCCAATCGAGAAGTGATCCAGAGGGTTTTTCGGACATTTTCACGGGTATGTTGCAAGTACTTTCCATTAATGTTTATGCATTATTAGACCCCGGTGCCACGTTATCTTTTTTTTACCCCTTTAATGGCTATGAAATTTGATGTAATCCCTGTAAAGTTAGAGGGACTTTTTTTGGTTTCTATTCCCATAGGTGACTCAATTGTTTCTAGAAAGGTTTATAAGGATTGTCCTATTTCCTTGTCCCATAAAGTCACTTTGGTTGACTTGGTAGAATTAGATATGTTCGACTTTGATGTCATATTGGGGATGGATTGGTTACATGCTTGTTTTGCTTCAATTGATTGTATAACAAGGGTAGTAAAGTTTCAATTTCCAAATGAACCCGTTTTAGAATGGAAGGGGGGAAAATTTATTCCTAGATGTCATCTTGTCTCATATCTAAAAGCTAGAAAAATTATTTCTAAGGGGTGTACCTATCATATTGTGAGAGTTAAGGACATTTAGTCCGAGACTCCTCCTTCAGGGTCGGTTCCGTAGTAAGGGAATTTCCAAAAGTCTTTTCTGATGACTTACCCGAAATCCCTCCCAAACGGGAAATAGACTTTAGCATTGAAATTTTGCCGAATACACAACCCATATCAATTCCTCCTTACCGAATGGCTCTGGCCGAATTGAAGGAACTAAAGTATCAACTCAAGAATTTGCTAGATAAAGGTTTTATTCAACCAAGTATATTTCCATGGGGTGCCCCGGTATTGTTTGTGAAGAAGAAAGATGGTTCACTTCAAATGTGTATAGATTACAGCCAATTGAACAAAGTCACTATAAAGAATAACCCTAGAATTGAGGATTTGTTTGACCAACTCCAAGGGGTAAGTTACTTTTTAAAGATTGACTTAAGGTTGGGTTACCACCAACTTAGGGTGAGAGGGGTTGACATTCCTAAAACGGCCTTCCGTACAAGATATGGTCACTATGAGTTCCTAGTTATGCCTTTTGGTCTAACAAATGCCCCGGTGGCATTCATGGATCTTATGAATAAGATTTTTGATTTGCTTGTGATCATCTTTATTGATGATATCTTGATATATTCAAAGAGTGAGGGTGATCATATGAAGCATTTGAGGTTAGTGTTGCAAGTTCTCAAGGACAACCAACTTTATGCCAAATTTAGCAAGTGCCAGTTTTGGTTAAGATCGGTTTCCTTCCTTGGTCACGTTGTGTCAAGTGTCGGTATAGAGGTTGATCCAAAGAAAACGGATGAGGTGAAAAGTTGGCCTAGACCACTATGTCCCATCGATATTTGATGTTTTTTGGGTTTGCCGGGTATTACAAAAGATTTGTAGAGGGCTTCTCATCTATTACTTCTTCATTAAGGGCCTTGACCCAAAAGAAGTCCAAATTTGAGTGGTTGGAGGCTTGTCAAAAGAGCTTCCAAGAATTGAAGGATAGGCTCACCTCCGCTGCAGTGTTGACCTTGCCGGAGGGTACTGACGGGTTCGTAATTTATTGTGATGCTTCAAGAATAGGGTTGGGTGTGTTCTCATACAAGATGACAAGGTAATTTCCTATGCTTCAAGGGAATTCAAGATTCATGAAAAGAATTACCCAATCCATGACCTCGAACTAGCGGCGGTGGTTTTTGCCTTGAAAATATGGAGGCACTATCTCTATGGGGTACACGTAGATGTGTTTACCAACCACAAAAGTCTTCAATATGTGTTTACCCAAAAATATTTGAATCTCTGACAAAGAAGGTGGTTAGAGATTTTAAAGGATTATGATATGAGTATCTTTTACCACCCCGGCAAAGATAACGTAGTTGCGGATGCCTTGAGTAGATTTTCTATGGGTAGTGTGGCTCATGTAGAGGATGAGAAGAAGGATTTGGTTCGTGATATGAGTAGGTTGGCCCAGTTAGGTGTCCAACTAGTGGATTACACCAAGGGTGGGTTCATGGTTCATCATAGCTCCGAATCATCCTTAGTTGTTGATGTGAAGTCTAAACAATACCTAGATCCTATTTTGATGGAGTTGAAAGAATCAGTTCTCAATAAGTTCGTTGAGGCTTTCTCCCAAGGGGAGGATAGGGTGCATAGGTACTAAGGTAGATTATGTGTTCTGGATGTTGATGGCTTAAGGGAGTAGATTCTAGAAGAGGCTCATGGGTCACGATATTCTATTCCTCCGGGAGCCACCAAGATGTTCCGTGATCTACGGGAAGTCTATTGGTGGATGTCTTGTAAAACGATATAGCGGTTTATGGCCAAGTGTCCGAATTGTCAACAAGTTAAGGCCAAACACTAAAAACCCAGAGGTTTGTCCCAATACATAGATATTCCCACTTGGAAATGGGAGGATGTCAATATGAACTTTATGGTGAGGTTGCCTCGTAGTCGAAGGCAACATGAATCTATTTTGGTCATTGTTGATAGGTTGACAAAATCAGTCTACTTTATTCAGATTAAGACTTCACTTTCGGCGTAAGACTATGCCAAAGTTTACATCAATGAAATTGTGAAGTTCCATGGGGTCCGTTATCTATCATATCGGATAGGGGTACTCAATTTACTTCGCACTTTTGGAAAGTATTCCAAAAGGGGCTTGGTACTAGAGTTTTGCTTAGTGCCGCATTCCACCTCAAACAGATTGTAAAGCAGAAAGGACCATTCATACCTTGGATGACATGTTGAGAGCGTGTGTGATTGATTTCAAGGGTAGTTGGGATGACCATCTTCCTTTGATAGAATTTGCCTACAACAATAGTTACCACTCAAGCATTGCCATGACTCCATTTGAAGCACTATATGGTAGAAGGTGTAGATCACCGGTGGGTTAGTTTGAAGTAGCTGAGTTTGCTCTAATAGGCCCCGAACTAATTTATGATGCCATTGAAAAAGTTCGGCTTATTAGGGAAAGGTTGGAAATGGCTCATAGTCGGCAAAAATCTTATGCCGATAATAGAGGGAGGGAATTAGAATTCAAAATTGCACTACAAAAAAAACAGTGTTTAGTGACGGATATTAGCGACGAATTAATTTCCGTCACTATATAATAACGGAATCGCAACGAAGTAGCCATTTCGTTGCAAAAATCACAAATATTTTTTTTGAGTTATAATATAGCGACGGATTAGCGAGGGAATATGTTTTTTGTCGCTAAAAGATAGTGGGAAACTTTGGCGCCCTAATTTTCTGTACGAATTTTCCAACAAAATAGGTGTTACAAATTTATTTATATTCTGGGATGGAAAAGCGTAGCTAGAATTATAAATATATTTTTGTGGAATTTAAATTATGTAGTGACGGAAATATCCATCGCTAAAATTTAATGTAAATCATTATATTTATTTAGTAGCGACGGATGTCATAATCCGTCGCTAAGTTTGTTGCAATTTTTTTAACCAAGTCATCAGTCCATAGAAAACACAAAAAGGAAACAAAAAATTACTATCCGTAAAAAAAAGGGTTTTCTCTTAGTGAAAGCTCTCATCTAGCAGAAGCTCAAGTGAAAGCTCTTGGTGAAAGCTCTGTATCAAGTAAAAGCTCTTGGTGAAAGCTCTGTATCAAGTAAAAGCTCTTGGTGAAACCTTTTGGTGAAAGCTTTGTATCAGGTAAAATTTCTCTTTGTGAAAGGTCAGTCTCCTTTCCTTTCCATTGCTCCTGTCTCAGGTGAAATTGCTCTTGTCTCTTTCATCCTCAGGTGAAAGGTGAAATTGCTCCTGTCTCCTTCATCCTCATGTGAAAGTTGAGCTTCTGCCTTTGGTAATTTCTCTTTTTTCATCTGTTCAGTGAGCTTCTGGTGTGATGAAGAGGAGGGCGTTGAGTTCTATTTGGTGAAAAACAACTGGGGAACGGGATATGGTTATCAGGGATGCACTCGCTTGTTTCTACTTTGCTCTAATTTCTGATTTTGAATATTTTTCAAATTTTTTTTAGTCTCTAACCTCCCTTGCTTCTACTTTGCTCGACGAAATTCTTGAAATCTTATTTTGGTGGTGAAGTAGTCTCCAAGCTGGTCACTATCTGGTCGCTGCCCGGAGAAAGGTAACGTTTCCTTCATAATTTTCTCCTCGCCTTCTTCTATTTCTGATATGTCTCACTATTTTGTTGTTGTGTCACTATTGTTTGTAGATGAGAACTGATGACTTCAATTTGCTATATATGTGTTCTTAATGGATTTCCTTGATTCATATTAATTTGGAAGTTGGATTTTGTCGTTTAGTATTTAGTATTGTCGCATATTTGTTCCTTTGTTTGAATCATTTTTCGGTGACTCCTCTTCGATATGTCGTAGAATATCTGCTCTTCATTTTCATTGTCTATAAGCCTAGGTTTTACATTCAGTTTTGCTACTGTTAAAGATGCTTTCTTTACAAAATAAGGATAGAATCTTGAAGCTAACTAAGGTGAAGGTTGTTTGTGCTTTTGTTTTGTTGAGGTAGTAGCTTGTTTTCAAATCCCTTGATCATTCTACGAATCGAATTTATGTTTCCAACTGCCTAAATTGTTGTAAAAAATGCTCACTGTTTGTAGTTAAGCTTATAAGGTGTGAAGTCATGTTACTGTCCAAATTGTAGTTTGCTTTCAAAATCGTTACCTATTTCACTTTTCTAATCATCTCGGCATGTTGTTCTGCTTGTATTTTCAATCTTTTTAAGTCCTTTAAGTTTGGCCTTGTTAAAAGGTTTGATATTGGTATAAGTATGTGTATGTTCTTGTTGAGTTAAATAAAATGTAACGGGTGTTGGCCTTATTGTTCAATTCATAAAAAATTAGATGTAAACAATTAGGAAGTCACTGAATTTTGTTTCAGCATTTATTAAAGTAGTATATGTTTGCTTTTGTTTTATTTGATATCTACTAGCTATCCTTTTATTCCTTAAACTCGTGTCTTGTTTATTTATTAAACTTAATAGCTACTAAGCTATTAAGTATACAATAGAGTAACTTCTGTTTAGATTCGGCGAAATAGCTTGAAGAGCATTTTAGCTTTTGATTTAGTGAGCATTAATTTAGCTTCTTCTTTTTCTATCTTTTATTTCCAAGTTTTATAATTACTATATATAGGTAGTTCTAGATGTACATGTTTATAATCTGCACCATTTGTTTAGAGGCAACTATCTAACTATAGCTTCTGCACATACTTTTCAACTTGGTATCCACCTTTACATCCTTATATTTTATTTGACCAGTTAACTTCTTAGTTTTTCATTTGAATGAACTAGGTATCTTTGATTTTAATATTTTTTTTTCATTGTTGCATCAGTTTAGCATTTTAGATGTATGAAATTCTGTCTGCTTTCATTTGATAATACAACTACTAATATTCTTGTGCAATTCTCACGGGATAAGTCTTTCACCCTGCAAGACCTTGCTTCTCTACTTTGTGGTATTTTCTCTTTTCTTCATATATTTTATTTGGTAGATAGGAGTTCCTTTTAGCTTTTGAAAATGTTACCATTATTTTCTGAAATTGTTTGTTTATTTGTGTGCTTAAATACGTTTTATGCTTTAAAAATAACCTTGAAATGAATGATAAGATTGTCACCTATTTTCTTATATTTTCTTCCTAGATTAGAAAATATTATCTTTATTTTTAATCCATCGTAATTTTCATACGTTTTTTCGTCTATGACATATTCTTCCTTATTCATTTATAGATTGTGTTGAAGTTTATATTCTAAACTTTCTATCTGTATCTGTAGATATAAAATAGTTTTTCTCTGTGCTACTATAGATTTTTCGCAAGTTCCTACGAATATATTATTGTTAAGTCTATTTTGCCTATGTCTCAATTCTTGTCTTTTTGCTATAATTATTTCATTAAGTTTTTGTCTATATTCGTTATTCTTGTTATTCATTGTTTCTTTAAATATTAAATTTATTTATATTCTATTTTAGATATATTATCTATTAATTGATTTAATTTGTCGTTATCAGTTTTTGTGATATTGAGTTGTTTATATTCCGGATATAATTTATTTAATTTTCTTCTTATTTTTCTTAACTTTCTACTAGTATGCTTCTTCTTATATTTCTTATCATCCATAGCTCTTTTGTCTTACCTAACACGCTTGAGCAGGTTAGTGTTGTATGGTTCATTGTTTAGAACTTAATTTAGTTTGAGTATTTTGGTGTTGAATATACTGATTTAGTGATTTGGGTTTAAAATTGCACTTTCGATTAAATTTTTCCTCTACCTCAGCTTTCCGTCTCCTTCATCTATTTCCTCTAATTTTCCTTTGTTTTGAAGGTATACCATCCGGTGTATGTGAAGCTCGAAGAAAGACATAGACATCCGGTAAATGTTCTATTTCCTCTTCTTCTTCTTCTTTCCACTGTCATAAAAAGATTTTCTGTTGAAGTTAGAAAAGGAAGATGTTGCTTCAACCATCTCATATCAGTGTTGGAAGAAAAGGAAATGACATGATGAACAAAAACCAGTACAGATAAAAAGAAAAGAGAAATAAGCAAAGAGCAAAAAAAAAAAAAAATAGTAAAAAGCTTCCAACTGAAAGGAACGAGTGATGTTATTATAGCTTGGCTATCTTATTTCTCTTGATTCATTCTCTTTTATCACTCATTAATCTTTCATATCTTCTTTCTTACTTCCATTTTCATGTTTATCTTTTTCACATCAACAACACTAGTATCATTTCCTTGATTTACAAAGTCAATAGTTTGAGTACAACTATTCAATTGTTACCTTGTGATTTCTTTTCATTCTGGAAAGTTTTTACTGTTATTTCTTTTGAGAAATATCTATAGTTTTATACGACTAGTTAGACCGATGACTAGTGATTCTAATCAGGCAAGTTGAGTGGTGAAGTTTATATTTTTTTTAGACGTCTTGAGTTCTATTATTTATTTTCTGATTTAGGTTTGCCAGGTTTTTGTTAATGATCTTCTGTTTTCTCTCATTTGATTAAAGGTTCTCAATGCTGGTGCTCTAAGACATAGGTAGTCATTTGACGTTGTTGAGCTCAACTAGTAACTAATTTGATCGAAAAAGCTGGTCCAATGATATCTAATTTCAAAATCCCTTGAGCTTCTGCTAGAGCTTTAAGTCCTTCTGCTTCCTTCATCTTTGCATATAAATCCCCATCTATGATCTGCTTACATCTGTAGAAATCAACCTCTGCTTTTTTCTCCTTTTCATAGTGAAATGCTTCAACTTCTTTTTGTTTCTTGTAGAGCTCTCAATTTGCTTCTTGCACCTTTTAAACCAATGAGGCATTAGAAACTTCAAAGTTATGATTTTGTTTTGTAAATTTTAAGTTTTATGTAAAAAGTAACCTAATAATAATTGTGTCTAATCTACTTTCATGTTAAATTACACTGATAGTGTGAATTATTGTCGATTCTCGCATAATCAAAGATGTTGCTTTCTCCATTCCAGTTCATGTTCTTGTTAATAACCACACAATTTGCTGTTAAAATATTGCAGGCACTACTGTTCTACCCTAATCAGAGGATCCGGTTGATATTCACTAGAAGTAAGCCTTACTCTTTATTTTTACCCCTGATTTAGCTCAAAATTTAACTATCGAGGTAGTTACTTTACTGAATGTAATTAGGAAGATGTTTGTTGTCATTGTGTCCAATGTGCTTAAACAAATTTAGTTTCTTTATATGTGTTTTGTGTTTTGTTATTTGTATGCTTGTACTACTAGTTCCTTATTTATAAAAGAAAGTATAGTTTATATTCTAAAGTAAGCTGGATGGACTTAGAATACTTTATTATTCTGTAAGTTGACTGGAATTAGAATTCTTCAGTAAGAAAAAAAAAATTTAGGTAAACTTTTTTTCAGCTTTCCTAGTAAGAAAATTCAATTTCAGCTCCTCCTTTCTTTAATTCACAGGCACAGGAGGTCAAATTCCAATTGTTATGAAATTTACTGAATGAATCTATTTCATTCTTATTTGAGAAACTATGTTTGTTAGTTCGATCTCTATATTTTGACTAAATTTAATGAATATGAATTAGAGTACCTTTTGGTCAATCAACTAGTGCTTTTTTAATTAGTAAAAGTTTTGTTTGTTTAAGCATTGACAGGAACATGAATAATCTAGAGAGTGGTTGGATGTATGAGAGGTTAGATGGTCGAGGGGCTATAAACTCTAGTTTCATAATCGGTGTAGATAAATTTATTCAATTTATATGTACACAACATGATCGCTTGAGTGTTGACAAAGTTAGATGTCCATGTAAAAAATGTCACAACTTTAGATTCATGGATGTTGAAATCGTTAAACATCCCCTTTATAAGACTGGATTTGTTGATAACTATTTTGTTTCGAAGCATCAAGGGGAAAAAGATGTGATCAATGAGATTTCTTTAGGTCAAGATTTGCATGGTAGTGTTCAACCTGAATTAACATATGATAATCCATACCGACAAATGGTTTTAGATGCTTCGTGTCCCAACTTTTCCCAAGGTTCAAGTTGGAAATCTTCTAGCAATATTAAACCTCAGCCAACTCAACCTTCTGAACCTTTGATGGAGCAAGATCCTAATCCCGACTCTAAAGTATTATATGATTTGCTACAAGCAGCAACTCAAAAATTGTATCCCAGTTCTTTTCTCTCTCAACTTGCGCTTGTTTCTCGGATGTTAAATATTAAAATGGAGAACAATATGTCACAGAGAGGTTATAATCAAATGATACAATTTTTGAAAGAGGCTTTACCTGAAGATAACATGGTTCTTGATAGTTATTATCATACCAACAAACTAGTGCGTAGCTTGGGTTTGCTAGTTGAAAAAATTGATTGTTGTGAATCAGGATATATGTTATATTGGGGTGATGATGAACACCTTAAATGTTGTACATTTTGTGGCCATGAGAGATATAAGCGTCGTGTCGGCTCTCGTAAAAGAAAATTGGTCCCTTATAAGAAAATGTATTGTTTTCCTTTGATTCCTAGATTACAAAGATTATATGCATCCCCTGCTACTGCTGTTGACATGAGATGGCATCATGAGCATACAAAAGAGGATGGTGTAATGCGTCATCCATCAGACTCTGAAGCTTGGAAGCACTTCAATGAAACTCATCATTTTTTTGCTGTGGAACCAAGAAATGTAAGATTGGGGTTATGTACTGATGGTTTCCAACCATTTAGTCAGTTTGGGAGTAAATAATCTTCATGGCAAGTGATTGTCACTCCATACATTTTACCTCCAGGGATGTGTATGAAAGAGGCTTATATGTTCTTAACAGTTATTGTTCCAGGGCCAACCAATCCCAAACATAAAATTGATGTTTATCTGCAGACTCTGATAAAAAAACTAACTTTGTTGTGGGAGATAGGTGTTGAAGCATTTGACATCTCAAAAAAGCAGAACTTTCAACTAAGGGCAGCTTTAATGTGGACAATCAGTGACTTTCCAGTATATTCTATGTTATCCGGATGGAGTACTACGGGTAATTTAGCATGTCCTTATTATATGGAGGAAACACAATCCTTTAGATTGAAACATGGTAGAAAAACATCATGGTTTGATTGTCATAGGATGTTTCTTGACCAAAATCACCCATTTAGGAGAGATCGTAAAAACTTTCGTAAAGGCAAGACTGTCCAAAGATCACCACTACCCTATAGAACAGGAGAAGAATTATTGAACCAAATTTGTGACTTGGGCATAAGGAAAGTAACAGAGTTAGATGGAAACGAAGTTAATCGAAGATTATGCAAGTCTTGTGGATGGAAAAAGAAAAGCATCTTTCGGGATTTGCCTTATTGGAGTTCTAACACGATTCGACATAATCTTGATGTCATGCATATTGAGAAGAATGCCTTTGATAATGTGTTTAACACAGTTCTTAATTTTGATGACAAAACCAAAGACAATCCACAATCATGTCAAGATACGGTAAAATATTGTGATTGGCCTCAATTGGCAAAAGACAGTGCTGGAAAATATCCCAAAGCTATATATACAATAGACAAGGAAGCACGAGCTATCTTGTTCAACTGGGTGAAAGGCTTAAAGTTTCTAGATGGGTATGTTTCCAATTTGGGTAGATGTCCTGACACAAATGCGAAAAGGATATTTGGCATGAAAAGTCACGATTGTCACATTTTCATGCAATGACTAACGCCTATTGCTTTTCGTGAACTACTTCCTAGTAATGTGTGGCAGGCACTTATAGAACTGAGCTTATTTTTTAAAGATCTTACTTCGACCACTCTACGACTGGATGACATGGAGAGATTGGAGAGAGATATTCCACAAATCTTATGCAAGTTAGAATGTATATTTCCTCCTGGGTTCTTTGACTCAATGGAACATCTTCCTGTGCACCTTCCATATGAAGCAAGGATAGCTGGACCAGTGCAATATCGATGGATGTATCCTTTTGAAAGGTAAATGTGAAACTTTATGTCACTTAGGACTAGTTTGCCATACATTCATTTTCTAATGTAATGGTCCATCCATTTTCTCTATTTAGGTATTTGGGAACTCTTAAAAGGATGATTGGGAATAAACCTAGTGTAGAGGATTCCATTTGTGAAGCATACTTGATGACAGAGTCAACACAATTGTTTTGCTCATTATTTTGAATCTCTTGTCATGACACGTAATCATAATGTGGAACGTAATGATGATGGTGGTGTTGTGGAAGATCTTGAAGGAAATTTATCAATATTCTCCCATCCAGGTCGAGTATGGGGAGAAGCAAAAAAAAGGGATTTATCCCTTGAAGAAATCAAGGCGGCCCAAACTTATATCTTACTAAATTGTGATGAGGCTGAGCCATTTGTGAGGTAACAAAAGTTAGTGGTATTTAATGATATAATCATATCTTTATTCACGACTATCAAGTTAAACTTATTTTACTATGATGAAGTATCTTCATGCAACGTTTACAAGAAGAATTTCTGAATCTATCTCAAGGTCAAATAGATGAGAGCATTGAAGCAAATTTCTCTACATGGTTCAAGGAATATGTAAGATTTCAAAACTATTATCTTTTATGTGGTAATGTGCTTAACTTTACTTCGGAAATTTTACCAAGTCTTACAATTTTTTTAAAATAGGTCCGATGCAATCCCATAGAGAATAAATTCTTGAGTAGTCTTGCCTGTGGACCGTTAATAAGTGCTACATGTCATTCTGTTTATTTTGTTAATGGATACAAATTTCACATAGAATGGCATGGTAGCGCAAGATCAACAATGAATAGTGGAGTTTGTATCTCAGATTCAAATTTTGGTGATTATTTTGGACAGATAAAAGAGATTATACAAGTGGAATACCCTGAAGCGCCTTTAAAGCAAACTGTATTATTCAAATGTGAATGGTTTGACCCAACTATGGGTGTTGGTGTCAAAAGGCATAATCAGTACAAATTGGTTGAGATTAATCAACGTCGTCGATATAAAAAATATGAACCTTTTATTCTGGCAATGCAAGAAGCTCAAGTGTGTTATGTGTCGTATCCCAACAAGAAAAAGGACAAAGATGACTGGGTAGCTGTATTGAAGGTCAAACCTCGAAATGCTATTGAATTACCTGATAAGGGAGTGGAGACAACTTCAGAACTGAATGTTCCATTCCAAGTTGAAGTCCACGAGATAGATATGACTGTTTCCATTGATGAAAACATACTCTTAAATGATCCAAATGGGGATACAATGGAAATGGATGAAGCCATTGATGATGGTTTATTGCAAGACCTTCATGAAATCCAAATAGAATCAACAGAAGAATATGAAACCGAGGAAACTGAGGAGGATGAGGATGAAGATGATGAAGAGGATCAGGAAGAGGAAGAGTTTGAAGAAGACATAGATAGTGACTAGTGCTTGATAATCTAATTTTGTATCTTCACTGTATTTTGTTTGTATTAAGTTTTCTCCAAATATTCTCATTTTCTTTAGTTTCTATTTTTCAAAATATGGTGATTACATTCAGTAACACTTGGATTTTAACCATGTGTGTTCTATTTCTTATTTTAACCTTTATTTAAATATACTTGTAGCATTAATTAGTGTTAAACATACCAGGTAACTGAATGTTCCATCTGAATGAGAGTTGTTTTGTGATGCTTTGGATGCCTAGGAAATCTCCACATTCACCTTTTCCCCATTTTTTGCTACTGTCTTTTCATTATCATTGGTCATTTTACATTGGTTATGGAGTTTCTAGTGCCAAGTGTGGTGTCTTTGATGGCCAATCCAAATGTGTTCTATTCCTTGGTATAGGGAAAACTGAAACAAATGTTATGCTTTATGGTCATTTTACATTAGCGTTATACCTACCAGCTTTGATGATAGAATGTAACCATCAGGCTTTAGGTGCCTTATCAGAAGCACATTAATAGATGGTATTCAACTTTTAAGTCTCTTAAAAGGCTTCTATAGTTCCCAAATATTCTTTTATGTGATTGTATTCAATTTTTTTAGAATCTCATATAGATATCTGAAGCTCATTACTTGTGTAAATCTTCTAACCAAACTCAATGATAACTATTTCACTCTTTTATATGCAGGCATATGTTTTTTCACTTGATTTACAAGCTTTTTTAGAGGTATTTTTAATATTTCAGCACACTTCAATGAGGTAGCTTAATTTGGTTTATACTAGTGATAAATGTTTGACTCTAGTTTCTGTTTTTGCAATATTTCTTTTTTTGGTCGAACAAACTGTTTGGTGATAGTCATTTGCTAGTCTCCTTTCGTTCTCATACAACATGATATTATGTGGGTCTGCCTGTATTTTGTTTTGACATTGGATAGGTAGCTCCCATCCCTGTTGTGTTTATAGTTCCACATCACTGAAAGTTTCTTTGTTTAGACATGACAATACATTTTTCAGGAAGCCAACTACACTGTTATATTTTTTTTTATAGGTATGGCTTGAGGCAGAGGTCGTGGGAAGTCCTTTGGTAGGAGTAGTCCTGCTATTCATGTAAGCATGCCAACTATTCTGATGCCCACTATAGTTTCTCCTCAACAAGGTGGTACCACAACCGTTGAAACATCAGCTCAAAGTACCACCCCAACTATCTTTGATACACCTACAGTTACACCAAATCAGAGTAGTCCCATAGGTCAGGGTCTGTCTACTCAGAGCATCACAACAGGCCGTAGTAATCCAATTGATGAAGGTGATCTATCTACTCAAAGCAACTCAAGAGGTCATACAAACACAGTTGATACTGATTCTAGTAGTAACCACTCACGGACCCTTATTTTTATAAGTTCTGCAGGGTTAGTCCATTCTTTTGCTTTTTTCCTCATAATATGTTTATACTTAAGTGTAGTTAATATTGGTAGTCTTTGAATCCACAAGTTCGAGTAAACAAATTATAATTTAAGGTTCCCTGTTAATCAATGCTAATTGATGGATCTGAAAAATCAACAGCCCACTATAATCTAAGTATTCTTTTTGTTAGCACTCACATATATAATGTTTGATTATAATAAAACTCCAAATAATGTCATCAAATTTACACAGGTTGGAACCTTCTATAATATGCTCTAGTTTCATAACCAAGTCTTTCAGAAATGATGTTGATCCCAATGGAATCAATTGGAAAAGTGTTGCAAATGATGTAAAAGATGGTTATTTTGGAGAATTTAAGGTATTACTTTTTATCGTAGATAAGTTTGGAAACTGTATTCATACTTATAGATAGGATATTGATATATTACTTTCAAAATTTATTTCAGAAAAAATTCTATTGAGATGTTTCTATTAGTGAAAGTGAAGTAAAGAGACACTGGTTGGTCAAGGCCGCTATAAAATACAAAAAAATTATTTCTAAAATAAAAGGGGGAGGAGTTAGGCCAGGTTATGTACCTGAGCATGTTTGGGAAATATGGACACAACTTTGGGGAAGCAATGAGTCTAAGAAAAAGTCAGAAACAAATGCAAAGAATCGTCGTGGGGGCTATGAAGTTGCTGTTGGGACTCACACAGGTGGATCTATCTCAATTGGAGAGCATCACAAGAAACTTGTAAGTATATATTTCACAAATTATATAAGTAACATATTTAGGTTGTCTGATATATACACTTGTATCTAAATACACATTCTGCAATAGATATTTTTGTATTTAAAAAGTGAGTTTTCTTTTGTAAAGGCCATTGAAAAGGGTCGAGATCCAACACCAAGCGGGTTGCATTTACACGTCCATGCGCATGGTCATGATGGTAAATCTTTTGTTGGCGAACGCTCTCGAATTGTCCATGTAAGTCCAAAACTTTGCAACCTATCTGAATATATACATGTCATTTCTTATTAAAAGGGAAAACTTTGCTGAAAATGAACAATAGTTTAGTTTCATGGTTGGATGTTGTTATCTTGCTGCTCAACTGATGTGTGAACTGTTTACTTGATCTTTGTAATTCGTTCAGATGTTAGAAATTTCTGAGAGTGTTTCGACTTATTGTTAGACTATAAATCAGTGGTGTAATTTGTTTGCTATTCATGTTGTTTGCTTGACTTTTGTCTCCTCGCATAATCTTGATGATTTGGTTCAGCCTCGTTCATTTCTCCTTAGTAAGATCCTCTTATTTCACTGTTTTGGTTGGCTGTGAAAGTCGTGGTTCAGTCATGAAGTCCAAAATCATTTTCTATAGGAAAACATAAATAGTCGTACATGCCCTGTTATCCTACATTACGAGTTATTTGTTTCCAGTTTGCTGTAACTAAGAAGTTGAGTTTAAACGAGTCAAAAAGCTATCTAATTCAAGCTGCTGAAGTATTCTTTTGTGTTGTTTTCTTTGTTAAAGTTTTTTCCATTCTAACTAGGCGCCTGTTTGTTGTTTACATCATCCTTACCCTTCAGTCGAGATAAGACAAAATTTTAGTGTTCACGTCTAAGTTAAGTTCGATTCAATGATATTTGGCTGCTTCTTTCTTCATGCTCCGAATTAGCTCTCTTTTCACTGCTCAATGTTGCATTTGAATCGAATTTAAGTCTCAATTTTGTTTAGATTATAGTCGGAAAATGCCTACCATTTATAGTTTTAAATATGAACTTCATAACATGTTTTCCTTATCTTTGTCTTGTTTTGGTTTTCATGAGGATTGTGTTAGTTCTCTTCATTACGGGTGTAAAAGTTGCTCGTAGTGATGTTATTTCAGCATCTGTTCTATGGCCCTCTTCCCCGGTCCAGTAGATTCACTGAGTATCACGGAGGATTACAAAATGTACATGTTAATAAAAAAGATATGTTATGAGATCCAGATTTTTAGGATCAGTTTGTGGTACCCTACACAAGTTTTTAGCATCTGTTATGTGGCCCTCTTCCCCAGTCCAGGGGTTTTAAATGGCTGATAAGGAAGAGGGAAACTTGTGAAATTTGTTGTACAGAGAGTTTTAAGATGATTGAATTTTGCATTTACTGTTAGCAGAGGAATTGTGAGAGAAAAGACAGAGTGAGAATTCAGGATTACAATTAAATGCAAGCTCAACATTTCAATAAGTATACATTGTTGGTCTAATGTATACACCGCTGAATTTTGGTACATATTGTATACACTCCTTGTCTAAATGCAGGCTCAGCATTTCAAGCCAAATGTATTAAGCAGTTCAACCTAAATATAGTTGCCCATTTTATTAAGATACCTTATATAGGCATGTCTCCAAGATGTTTTCACTAATACAGTATCCCAAAATAACCAGAAACTTGTGATGAATCCAATTGCCATGCTAATAAAGAATGATAATTCATCAAATCAGTTGTCTTCCTCATGATGAATGGACTGTACATCTTTTTTCTTTACTAATATAGAATGATGTATGTCTTCCTCATACATCAAGCCAGTTACAATGTTGATGAATGGCCTGCAAAAATATAGAATGATGTTACAGTGAGTTATGTACACACGAAAATGTCCTGAGCAGCTTTGGGTATTCCCAATATAAGAACTATTATCCAAGGTTAAATTAGACATACAACATTTCTGCCTTTCCCTTCCATTATAATTTTATTCCTAATCTTTAATGTTTTAACTTTATCTCAATTTATTACAGGAAATATAAGAAGAAATATTACAGGAAAAAACAACCTCTCAATCTGATATTGATCAATGTGAAGCATACTACCAAGCTGCCGGGGGAGAAAAGAAGAAAATAATATACAGTCTTTGATCTGAAGCAAAAACTTACTACTGGCAAAATCTTTGTGCCTCATCATCTGTAGCACCTTCAGTTTCTCAAACAACATTGACAAGAAATATGGATGTGTTGGTGAAGGAAATGATTCCTCCCCTTACTAATCATTTTCTTTCGGTTATTATGGAGCGGGTACAACAATTGGTTACTCCCATTGACAATCCATCACTTGTGACACCCATGGTGCCTCCTTCTGCTACTACTAATGAGGACGAGGTTGATCCCTTTGTTTCAAGTGATGAGGGTATCCCTTAATTAGTCTCCTTTGGCTTTAATTTTTGGATGTTTGTGTTTTTCAAAAGTACAAATTGTCTGATAACAATAGTTGATGACTTCCTTTTGATGTTATGCAGTGAAAGTATGTGATTAGGATTTTGCTATCTACAGATTTTGAACCCTCTAAATATTATTTTATATGAATGTTTGTTGTTTTAGAGGTATTTAGTAATTGTTATTAATTTATTTCAGCAATGTATAATTAAAATAAATAAATGAAGTTATTTTACAAGAAAAATTTTAGCAACAAATTTAATGACGATTTGGTTGTTGCTATAAAAAAAATTGGCGACGGATTAGCAACGGAACATTTTAGTAGCAAATATGCTGGCTTAAATAACATAATATTTTTTGATGAATTAGTGATAGAAATTCCAACGCGAATTTATTTGAAATGATGAAATTAATGATGAACTTAGCAACGAATATTTTGCGACGGATTAGTAACGGAAATTGAGTCGCAAATTTATTTGAAATGAAGAAATTAATTATGAAATTAACAACGAACTATATAAGTATAACGACGGACCGACAGACTGGTCTGTCACTACAATTGTGACGGACTAATTTTTCGTCGCTAAGAGATTACTAACGAGCAAAATACTAACAGACAAAAATCCATCACAAATTTGGTTTAGTGACGGAATACCATAGATTAGCGATGGATTTCGTCAGTCGCTAAATGCTATTTTTTTGTAGTGTTGGTGATTGGGTCTACTTGAAGATTTTACCTATGAAAGATGCTATGAGGTTTGGTAAAAAGGGGAAGTTAAGTCCCCGATATATGGGCCCATGCAAGTCTTGAAACGTTTCAAAAAAGTTGCATATGAGTTTGACCTACCCAATGAATTTGCCCCGGCTCACTCGGTATTTCATGTCTTCATGCTCAAAAAGTAAATCGGTGATTCGGCGTCCATCCTTCCTTTAGAGGGTTTAGGAGTCCATGCAAGCCTTTCTTATGAAGAGGTCCCGGTAGAGATTTTGGACCGACAAGTAAAGAGGTTGAGAAATAAGGAGGTAGCTTCCGGTAAAGTTTTATGGAGGAACCACCTAGTTAAGGGTGCTACATGGGAGGCCGAGGCAGATATGATGTCCCGTTACCCTCATCCTTTTGCTTCTACTCCTATCCAAACTTGAGGTAAGTAAATTCCTCTTGATTTTTAGCAGTGTTTTTCGAAGACATGTGTAGTATACGAGGTTGCATGATTTCTTTGCATTTAGCATGTTCTTGTTGAAATTCATGTTTGGTATAGATTGAAATTTCATGGATTTTATGTTTCTCATGTTAAATTGCATTGTGTTTGGTATTGACATATGTGACTTCATGAGATGAGTTAATGAACATGTTTAGTTATGTTGTGATGAAATAGCATGATGGCCTAATATTGATTGTGTTTACCTTGCTTGTTGGAGAAGGTAGTTCCTCCCATGTTTATATGAAATGGTAATTTTGATGCCTAATGAGGTTGTGGATGTAGTTCCCAGCTTTGTGTTGCATTGAGCTTATGATGTGGAGTTGATATTTCATCCTATGATTTGTGTAAGTGATTAATATGTCATGTTGCTGGGCTGCTAGTCTTGAGTCTTTATTTCCACTAAAAAGTGTTCAAAGTGTCATTCGAGGACGAAGGTTCCTAAGGGGGGATATTGTAACAACCCGAAAAAATCGTAGGTTGGACTAGAGCCTAAACGTAAGGTCAAAAGCTATAAAATAAATTTCCCCTAAGTTAGTAGAACATCTAAGTATGGTATGGGGGTATAGGAGTAAAGGCATAAGGGAGGAGTGCCAAGCAAAAAGGGGCAAGCCAAGGCCAAAGACCAAGGCTGCTGAAACTTAGGGCTACTACCTCAAACTCCACGGCCAACACCACGGTTTGTGGTCATGACCACGGCCAATGGGAGGCTTCGTGGAGTTGCCTTGGCCAAAGGAGAGGAGCCTCCAAGTGTCCTAGACATTGCTCCAACCTTCACGAGAGGGACCACGAGTCATAGTCCACTTCACGACTTGTTAAGGTGGGCGTGAGAGTCCCTTAGTTTTTAAGGATTTGGGACGTTTTGAAGGAGCTATTGCCTAAGGCACCACGGGCACCATTACGGGCTGTGGTGCACTTGAAGGGAGGGAAGGTTGCTCGTGGTCATGCCTTGGCCTCAAGGATGGTTGGCACATTCGAGATGGCTACTGCGTCAACTCCACGGGGAGGACCATGATCTGTGGTCATCACCACGGGCCGTGGAATGGGACGTGAGACCTGGGCGGGATCACTTAAGTGAAAGGCTTTTGTGACTTTTCCTTTTTAGTCCAAATTAAGTGGGGGGTTTTGGGTATATTTAGAGGTAGTATATATATTGTTTTTAAGTCAAATTTCACTAAACTTGGTCATTATTCACAAACACCCAATAGAAATCAAAAACCTCCCACTTCTCTATAAAAGTCCTCTCTCTAAGAAGAAGAAGAAGAAGAAGAAGATATTAGAGCAAAGATTTGTACGGTATGAAGGTTCTTCCCCAAATTTCATGGAGCTTCTTATTGGAGGTATGGTTGCTTTTCATCCTTGGGTAGCTATCACCCAAGGAGCCCCTTCAACTATGTTTTCAAGATATCAAATCCCCCCAATTTCTAGGGTTTTCAATCTTCAACATGGGTCTTCTTCCAAAACGAATTTTATTGATTAATTATGGTTAACTATGGTTGGTTATGGTGGATTTTGTGTAGAATGATAAATAATTGTTGTTGTTCACTAGAAATTCCCCATGGACCCATGTTTCCCCCAATTTGATAAATCATGAATTGATGTTATGGGTTGGTTGAGATTATGAATATGTCAATTGAGTATGTTTATGTTAATTATGCTATTATATCATGAATTCCTCCTATATTATATGCTAATTGAATATAGTTGGGTTGGTTGTGATTCCAAGACCCTTGAAGGACAAAGGTATGAAGGTTACGCCTCTTTATGGGAATTATGTATGAAATTGTGAATTACTTAGATAGTAATGATTCTATATCTATTGTGTTGTTGTGGTGTTGATAACAAAATCTTTCATCCCAATACCCTGTACATTTGGTTATGCATGAATAGGTATATATGGTAAGCTCGTTGCGTTGATTGAAAGGATATTCTCATGATCACAATACGACTACAATGTGAAAGGTATACTCACATGCTAGTGTGTCTAAAGTGAAAGGAGCATTTTCACCTTAGAAACTTATGAGCTATTATGATGATATGTTGGCATCAGTGCCTAATTAATATTGTTATACACCTAAGTAAAGGGTAATTATGACTCTTTAAGGGAATAATGCATAGCACCGAGAGGACATGAAAGTGAGATGGGGGCTTTCACATTTAGCAAGTGCGGCTTCCTAATGTTTGATGTTTCATGAGATTGAAACCTTTTACGTTTAGCAAGTTCGGGTTTCTAGTAACAATCTCCTTGTCCCCCAACTATGTGCCCATATAGTTCTTAGCTAGTGAATCCATCTAGAAGCTATCATGTTAGTTCTACATTAGGCAACTAGAACACCTTTTTTCAGTGTGGGGGTAGAACACCGGATTCAATGTAGCTCACATGGTCTATGCCAGTTAATGCAAGTTTTCCCTAAATAATATGAATATGAACTATGGTAAGGACATGAACTTTAACTAGTACTTCTTAAGGGGTATTACTTAGTGTGAGTGGGGGTATGGGACTTCACTTATACATTGTACAAGTGCACTCTAAGTGGGGTTTTGGTAAGGTTCTCTAATGGTATGATGATATGATGACTTAGGAGCTATGTATGGAAAAGTATATATGAATGCTTTTACTTTGTATGTTTTCACTTTTTATTTATGTTAGTTATGGCTATGGTAAGATGAATTATGTATGTTTATTGGTGGCCTAAAGGTTATACTTGGCATGTGGTAGGGTTATGGGATCTTACCTTTCTATTGCACTAGTGTGGCTTGATGAATCCACAAATTGAACTCGTTAGGGCCACATTTTAATAGAAATAGTGTCGTCAAATGATTATTTTATCTCAATATCTAAGAAAACTCTTAAGTTTCAGGTATTTGAAGTTTGAACGGAAGCATGGACACTATGTCGCAAAAAAGGACGAAAAGGTTGAAAAGAATAAAGAAATTAAAGCCTGAGGATCACCGAGTCCACTTGGCAGATCTCCAAAGAGGCTTATTACGCCTTTTTTCCCAGTGTGCTGAGCCCTGAAGGAAATGATCAAATCGGCAGAAGAAAAAGCAGTTGGCGCGTCACCGATCAGTTTCGCGAAGCAGTACTATACCGCCCAACGATCCAGGACACGAAGATGTTGTGGGCAAGAACGGAAGGCGATGAACCAAACAAAGGGCGAATCGCCGAGTTGATTGGCGATTCGTACTAAAGTCCCCGAGTGATCTACTGCAACACATATCTGAAAAGCTATAAATACTAGTTTGAGTTGAGAATTATCATCATCATAATAGAGTTGAACATTATTACTATTTTTCAATCTTGAATATTAATTTTCCATTTTTACTCTAAGTTTGTAAGTGTATTTGAAGACTTGAAGAAGGAAGGGTTTCATCTCTTTCAATTTGGAAGTGGGTCTCCTTGATTCTTTTCTCTTTGCTCAAATAAAGACTTAAATCTCTATACTCATTTGATTTCAACATCATTGAAGGTATAATTTTATATTTCTTGATGTGTGGCTAAACACCCCCATTCTTGGGGTGTGATTTAGCGAATATGGGTCAATATTGTTGTTGGGTCTTGCTTGCTGCTACGTTAAATGTAGTTTAATGGTGATTTTGTCTAGTAGTTATGGTTTAATCTAATGAATTTGTAGTTGCAAATACAAGTTCACCTATCTGTTTTCGGCTTCTAGATTGATGGCCTAAGAAGTAGGTCAACATGAGGTTCAGCCCAAGAGGGTGAGCCCTAGTTCCATATCCTAACACTCAGCTCGAGAGAGTGAGTGGGGTAAGGCGTAGACTGGTCTTCATGCGGCAAATGGATGTCCGAGAGGAACCCATTTGGAACGGGGTAAGTTGCTCGAGAGATAACTTATTTCCAATTAAAGCTTAGCCTAGTCACTATTACTCTATAAATTTCCTATCGAAAGCATGTACCCAATAATCTAGATTTTTCCATATTCTGGTCACATCCCAAGAATCACTCCCTCATTTACTTAGTTTTTATTGATTTTACTATTTTTACTTATTTTGTGGCAAACCCCCAAATCGATATTTGACAGTTTCGTGTCACCCCCTTTAATTTACAATGTTTTTACTCGTTAATTTCTTTAGCTGCGACTTATTAGAATGAAATTCTAATTACCTACAAATTCTCACTATCGCTCCCTTGGGACACGACCCCAACCCTCGATTGGGTTAGTATATTATCGACGATCGTAGACACTTGAGTCGAAAGTAGTGTCGTTGGTCATGATAAGCATCAAAATGGCGCCGTTGTCGTTGAGTGGTGTTACATGAGAAGATGTAGTTAAATAGAGTTTTTGTTCTTCTTAGTTGTAGTTTTACAAACTTTACTTTTGGTTTTGCTTTTCTTTAAAGTTTTTATTTTAAGGTAAATTTGTCGAGTAATACATGCAAGAAGATGGAACGTTCTCCATTAGAAGTGATGATGTTTCGAGATAAGATCCTAATCTTCAAGCAATCAGAAGGCGAACAACTTCATAAAACATGGTTGTGCTTCAAAGCACTCTTGGGACGATGCCCTACCCATGGAATCCCTGATACAGTCATTCTAGAGTCATTTTACCGAGGTCTCAATCTAGGAAACAAAATGATGGCTGATCAACTTGCCTTGGGTAATCTAGTACAATAGTCCTATAGAACAACAACTAATCTAATAGACAATTTGACCGAACCAGGCCAGGAAAGAAAAAGGAGAAACTTCCATTAGTTGACAAAGAAAATTGAGGAACTTGGAGCCCAACCCCACGAGGAAAGGCGTTATGTACCTCCTCAAGAACGAAAGAAAATTAAGAACAGGGAGGATGGACAGGTCAAAGAGATGTTAGCACTTTTACTCCAGAAATCCAAAGAGCATCATAGGATGTTAGAAGAGCTCAGGGAGAATGTCTTGGTGATTAACCAAATGACAACCGCACATGCTATGCTCATTCAAGTATTGGAATCACAAATGATGCAAGTGTTGATTGAGCTCCGTTAGGGTTCGAAGGAAGGGTTTCCTGGTGACATGGAGGCAAACCCCACTAGTGGAGTATAAGCACTACCTTATGTCGTGCCACGAAGTTAACTAAGACATTCTTTGGGAGGCAACCCAAAACCCTTAAGTGTTTTTAATTTGTTATTTTTGAAATAAATGTGTTTTGATCTTGTAGGACTGAGTGTGAAAGGTATCTGAAAAGTATGGAATTGAGGACATAAATCATGTTGGTGAATTGCCGACTTGATCAATAACCCCGATGAAGACCGCCGGTTGGACCTCCATGCAACTGGAGGTCCTATAAAACTCGGCGAAGTTGATATCCACTTGGCGGATCACCGAGTAATTGAGCGAATTTGACTATTGTCGCCGAATTGGTGAGATCTGGATAAGTTGTATAAAGTCACAAACTTCTACCCTCAACCTATTTTAATTTCTCTCACTCTCAATTTTCGCAAAATCTCACCTACTTAGTATTTTCAAAGTTTTTGCACTTGGTAAGTATTTTACCTGATTAATTAGTGCTTTGATCTGGATTAATCTACCGCCTAATAGCATAGTTTTGACTAAATAAACATTAAAGGTTTGACTTTCACAACCCACCTTTATTTATAGTATTTGTACCCTTGTGAGTTGTTTTATCTTATTGAAGTGTGTTGGGCCTCTCTGGTAGTGTCAGGTTGTCTCCTTGCTTGTTATAGCTAAAGCTCTCACCCCTAGTGTCATCTTGGATGAGATCTTGCTAATTGGTGCATAACATGAAGAAAAGTGCACTTGGTTGTGCTCACTTGTAGTTGATTTCAATGATACATTTTTCTACAAGAATTATCCTCAGCCCCTCAACTTTTGATCTGCTTGTAGACTTTGGTTGAGGACCTAGTATTGGGGTCGTCAACACTATTACCTAATCTTGTGCTGAAGGAGGAGGTGTGATAACTTGAGGGATTCCAGACCTAATTGGTTTATCTAACTCTTTTGAGCGTAGTTCTCCCCTTCGTGCTATCACTTGCCACTTTTCGTCAGATTCAACAGTTTGGGGTTCTGAGTGCATTCCCCCACTCTCAGAGGTGGTGAGGTAGGTGTCATTGATATTGTTATCATACAAGCTCACTTCTGGTGATGCATGTGCTTTTCCCTTACCTTTCCTTTTCCTACCAATCGCAGCAAGTTTATTTGCTTTGCCGTTGGTTGTGGCTGCCTTCTCATTTAAGGTGCTCCCTATTGCCTTCCCTTGATGTGGCAGTGCTCGTCCAACAACTTTAGGCCTAGCCATATCTACAATCATATTGAAGAAAGTTAAATATGCTTAATTTCTTACGAATCATAATTTTCAAACACATCTCCAACCATTCGGTGGATCGCGGATGGCATTCAGCGACATGGTTCTATTCGTCAAAAGTTATGTGCGATACATACTTAAGGTGCAGACTAGGGGTGATCAAGAATTCTTTCGGTGAGTCGCAGAACTCCCATTATGAATTTTTTTCTTCGCCGAAATTTACAGAATCAATCAAGTACAATATTAGACTTAAAACTTATTTGGGTAATTCAATAAACTTACCAAAACATTCCTTTTCCTTCTGCTTTTTGAATTTCTATGGAAATGGAGAGGGTGGTTTTGCTTTTGGTTCTTCATCAACCCTTTGCTCACTTGATCCAGCTTCATCTGCTTGCTTTCCTTTTTCTTCTACAACTTTGGTGTTTGGCATTAATTCCTCCAATGGACGACCACTCTAAGTAGTCACAACGTGTACCTGTTTTGGGTTTGGATTAGTATTTCCAAGCAGACCCCCTTGTGGTCGAGAATTTTGGGAACTAGCAAACTGCCTAAACTGCTTCTCTAAATTCTGAGTTGCCAATTGATTGTTTCATACATCTACTGCCAATTTAGCTTGATCAACCATGATTTGTTTTAGCATGTTCTCTACACTCAATCACCTTGCTTGCTAGCCTACTGATTACCATGCCCTTGCTGGTTTCCATGGCTTTGCTAATTGTACTGTTGTCCACTACCTTGTGGCCTATATGGGTTCGGCCCTTTGTGTTGATTTTGATTACCACCCCATGGAAAGTTTGGGTGATTCCGCTAGCTTGGGTTATAGGTGTTTCCATTGTTGTGGTGATTTCCTCCTCGCTGAGTACTACCTACAAAATGAACAAATTCTGGATTTTCTCCGCATAAATTGACACTGTGATCTCCACCTCCACATACTTCACACCAAGCTGGTGGTTGCTGCACCATATTAACTTGAGTTTGCTGCTGTCCTAGTGACATATTGCTGAAATGATTAGTCATCATATTCTGCATTGCTGATATATGTGTAGTCAGAGTTGTCACTGTATCTATTTCCAACACTCCAGTAGTCTTTTGTACGACATGTTTAGCTCATCCTCAATTCCAGTCAGGATTACCTTGTGAAATCTATTAAGCAATGTAAACAACTCAGAATATGTCTTCTTAAAAGTTTGTCCACCTGCAGCAGAATCAAGTAATTCGTGTTTGGTTGCAACCCTTTAATAAAGGTATAGACCAACACTTCATTAGCTTTATGGTGATGTGGGCAACTTAACAGCAAGGACCTAAAACTGTCCCAATCTTGGTACAAGTTTTCTCCTCCTTTCTGTCGGAAGCTTAATATGTCACTTCTCAGCCTGGCTGTTTTCCCTGATGAAAAAACTTTATCAAGAAATTTCAGGCAAGATCATCCCACAATGTTATGGAATTCGCTAACTCATAGTTCAGCCATCTTTTTACTTCCCCTAGCAGAAAAAAGGGGAATAATGTGAGCCTCACATAATCAGAATTCACTCCGATTGGGGTGTACGTGTCACTGATCTCGAGGAAATTCTGAATATGCACTCATCGATCCTCATGAGATAGACCAGTGAAGTGTCCGTCTGTGTGCAATAGTGAACTGTCCATTTGTGTGCAGTAGTTGCACCATGTTTTGTTTCAATTCTATAACGACCCACAAAATGAATAATTAACACTAGAGCCTAACGACCTTGTGTAGAGTTTTAAATGAGGTTTCTTGTCTTGTAATATTTTCCCGAGCTAAGAAGTTTAGTGAGTCAACATCAAGGCACATGTTAGACTCTATGTTAAAAGACCTTTTTGTATGTTGGTTAAGGGTTCAAGGGCTTGTGGCAAGCCAAAGAAGGAAAGGCCTAAGCCAAAAGGCAAGGCTTCCAACCCTGGCTAAGAATTGCCCCAAGGCTTCACGAACCACTTCACGGTCAGTGGCCTTGACTACGGTCCATAAAACTGGTTGTGGAAGTTACTTGTCCATGAGGGAGCCAAGGCCTTGAGGCCAAGGTTCTGCCTCAACTCCACGGGCCACTCCATGGCCAGTGATCATGACCAGGGTCCGTAGAGTCAGATGTTGAGATACCTTAGCAACTTGTGGGGTGGCAAGCCAAAGGATCCATTACCTAAAGGACCACGGGCCGTGGTCCTCCTTCACGGTCCGTAGAAGTACCCTTGGTCACTAATGAGGCTGCCTAAATGAGAGGTTCTTAGGTAATTTTGTTTTAATAATTTAATATGTGGGATTGATTTAAATGGTTTATATCATAAATATAAATACTTTCAAGTCCTAAGATACTTCATTTAATCCTTTATTCAAATCAGCCAAATCAAAACCCCCAAAGTTCTTCTCTCTCAATATTTCTCTCTTAAATTAAAGGAAGAAGAAGAAGAAGTGGGAGCTAGGGTTTGGATTGAAGGCTTTGGTCAACAAATTTAGTGGGGAAATCTTAGTAAAAGGTATGGTGATCCTTCATCTAGGGTTAGCTTTCACCCTAGAATCAATTTCAAAGAAGTTTTCAAAGCTTTCAAAATTTATGAAACTTAGGGTTTTACTCAATCGCATGGGTTCTTTCTTCAAATGATTTCAAAAGGTTTATAATGGCATATATTGACTATATTGGTGTTTTATGCCAAAAATACACTATGAACCCATGATTTCCTTCAAACTCCTAAATGGTGTTTTAATGAAGTTGGTTTGATGATTATGAAAGCTTATGATTGGAATATATCTTAATCACTATGGGTTATTGCATTGTACTATTAAATATGCTTCAATTATGGTGAATTGTTGGTGTATTCATGATTTGAGATTCATGGCCTTAAAGGCAAGTTATGGCTAAATTTCCATGTTATAATAGAATTGTGTATGAATAGTTGATCCACTTGAAAGGTGGAGGTATTTACTTACCTTGTATATTGATCCACTTTAAATGTGGAGGTGTTTACTTACCTTGTATATTGATCCACTTGAATGGTGGAGGTGTTTACTTACCTTGTATATTGATCCACTTGAAAGGTGAAGGTGTTTCCTTATTGTGTACATTGTGAACATGGCCTTGAAGACATTGTATGAGAAATTGAAGTGTTATCATGGTTTTGTATGTATGAATGAGAATTCAATAAAGCTAATCTGATCATGTTATGAATATAAATGTGTTATTATTGAAAGGCTATTTCTCAATTTGACACTTATGAATGTTGATGATAAAATATGAAGGATTCTTCAGTATATTGTATATCTCAAATTGGTAGAGCTTATGCATCATTATCTTATATAAATGAATGTATTGTTGATTGTTGAATCCTTGGATCGGTAGGCTAGTAGCACCCTTCCACTCATGTTAATAATGAACCTTGGGATCGGTAGGCCTAAGACACCCTTCCACTAATGAAGGTTAATGATGAGACTTGAATCGGTAGGCCTAAAGCACCCTTTCAAGAAGGTTAATGATGAGTCTTGAAACGGTAGGCCTATGGCACCCTTTCAAGAGGAGTTAATGAGCTTTCCCAAATGTACTAGGCTTAAGGCATCCTTTCATGTGTTAATAAAAGTAATTTGTGTTGGTAGGCCAATGGCACCTGTCAGATGTGATAATGTGAAAGAAATCAACTATTCTATGGAAATGTAGGCTAAGCACCGAGTGGATTTGGTTAGATGGAAACTCTCCCGATGTAAATGTCGGGTTTTAATGATCGTCTACCTTATCTCATAAACTATATGCCTGCATAGGTCTATCTAGTGGATCCACTTAAGCTATATGAACCAGTCTTTCTTAGGCAAGTAGGCCACCTCTTAACGGTGTGGGGACTTATGACACCGGATTCCATGACAAGCTCTCATGGTCTATGTCGGTTGACGCTTACTTCTCATCATGTGAGATTTCATTGTGGTTTCCTGATAGGTTCTACAATGTGTAGGTAGTAGTATGGGATACTACCTATACAATGCACGAGTAGGCTTTGATGGTTCATAGCGAGTTTCTCTAAATCTTAATGGCTATGACATGAATGTGCCCTAAATGAAGTTATTAAAGAATGTTGGCTCTTAAATGCTTAATATGATATATGTGATATACTTGGGTTATATTATGAGTTATTTTGCCTTGTCATGCCTTATGAAAAGATTTGTCTCTTTTGTATGGATATTGTGTAAAAGCTGAAATGAAGGAATGGTAAGTTCACTCTTGGTGTCCTTAATGTGGTTCCTTGGTGTGGATGGTGGTATGGGACACCATCTATGCATTGCAAAAGATATAGCATAAGGGTCATTTAAAAGTGAAGGTCTAAGGTAAAGGTAAAGGTTTTCAAGTTGATATTGTCAAAGTGAGATAGTATGACTTGTATGATGATTATACTTGTCTTGTATGTCTTTTATGTTGTTGTACATGATGTTTCTAAAAAGTGGCATAATGCATGGTTTCTAACCAAAATGTCTATTTTAAAGCATGTTTTTGCATGGTCAACATACTTAGTACATTTTTGTGTGCTAACACATATTTTTACCTTTTTAACTACAAGTGTAGGTTCCGGCAAGTGATTGCTTCCATCTAGATTGAAGAGCTTTGATTGAGTCTTCTCCAAGGCTAAGTGTGGTATGTCCTCATTGACCGCGGAGAATTGTCTGTTTTAAGTTTCCTTCTATTCATGTATTAGATAATTCAAGTGTTTTTTATTGTAATGGGTCATGTCCTTACTTTAGTTTTCAAGTACACTGTTAAGATGGCCATGTGAGACTTAGTCTTCCGTTGGGTCTTTGAAAGATGTTTAATATGAGTATTTTGATGTTTGGATTTATATAAGTTATTAATTCCTCACTATTTTCCTTATTGAATGTAATTAATGACTATGTGGCTTGTTTAAGACCCCTTCGAGGTCAAGTACGTCGTGTCACGACTAGGGGGTGCTCTCGGGTCGTGAAAAACCTAGTATCAGATCATAAGATTTTGGAAATGGCTTTTATGATCCAAGTCTAACAAGCTACATCTAGTAGAATCTTGTTCATCGGTGTGAGTCGCGACACATCTATGAGCGAGAGGCTATAGGACGTTAGAAAGTTTCAATTCTTTCATATTCTTGAAGTCATGCCTTAGAGTTTAGATGTATAGTTGTCCTTCTCCTAACCCTTCTCTTGTGTTATAGGATATGGATACAAGGGCTAACACAAGGAGAATGGAAGAGGAGATGGTGAAAGAGGGAGGTCCACCCCAAGGTCCTCAAAGTGGCCAAGTTCGTCAAGGCAACCAAGTTTCGGTGGTTCCCACGGATATGAATAATGAAGAGATTAGGGCGGCTTTTCTAACTTTAGTTCAAGCCATGACGACTCAAGCGAACCGAGATATGGGACCTAAGGTGAATGCTAATGAGAGTACCGTGGCCTCAAGGTTGAGAGACTTTGTGAGGATGAATCCTCTAATGTTTCTTGGTTCTAAAGTGGGAGAGGATCCCCAAGAGTTCCTAGATGAAGTTTGTAAGGTAGTCCATGCTATTGGGGTAACCTCTAAGGAGAAAGCGGAATTGGCTTCCTATAAACTCAAGGATATTGCCCAAGTGTGGTTCACACAATGGAAATCTAAAATACCTCTAGAAGCGGATCCTATAGAATGAGAGGAGTTTAAGGGAGCTTTCCTTGGTAGGTACTTTCCCCGTGAGAAGAGGGAATGTAAGGTTGAGGAGTTTATAAACATTAGACAAGGTAGCATGAATGTGGATGAGTATTCTTTGTAGTTACCCTATTGTGTATGTATGATCCATCCATGGTGTCTAACTCTAGAGATGAGATGAGTAGGTTTATGACTGGTGTATCCAACATAGTCAAGGAAGAGTGCCATACGACAATGCTCCATAATGACATGAACATTTCTAGGCTCATGGTGTATGCTCAATCCATTAAGGAGTCCAAACTTAGGAGAGTGAATAGGGATATGAAAAGGGGAAGATTCGATGTTCAAGGTGAACCTAGGTTCAAGAAGAGGGCTCCAAACCAAAATTTTTCAAGTTCTCATAAGGTTAACTAAGAGAAAGGTGGTGGATCACAATTTGCTAAACCTACTTGCACCACTTGTGGCAAGAGGCAATATGTGAAGTGCCTAGCTGGTACTAATAGGTGCTATGGTTGTGGGAAGAATGACCACAAGGTGAGAGATTGTCCTACCCTTGCGGCATAGTAAGGGAAGCCAAACAAGCTTCTCTTAGTGACTCGGATCTTGCTGCTCCAAAGAGGAACCATTTCTATGCTCTATAAGCTAACAAGGACAAAGGAGTTAATCTGGATGAAGGTACTAGTAAGTTATAGTTCCTTGTTGTTGTGATGAGATTCCTATGTTGTTTTTCATGTTTTCCTTAGTTGGGTTTTCTCCTAAGTTGGGGATGGTATGCTAAATGGTAGGTTATGGTGAGTGTTGATATCCTTGTCACTTTCTTCTATTCGTATTCAAGCTTGAGACCAAGAGTTCCTAGTAGCTTGTTTCATATTTTTGGAGTCTTTTGTGAAAATGAGTTCCATGTTTAAATGTGTTCTTAGAAAGAGTTCCATATTTGCCTTATGATGTTGTAATGAACATGGTGTGATGTAGAGAAGCAAGTTCCTCCAAGAAAATGAGAAATGTTAATGTTTTGTGAATAATGAGTTGTAGATGTAGTTCCTACCTTCTTGTATATACATTGAGCTTATTCATGTGGAGTTGATGTTTCCTCTTATGGTTCATGCATTATATTGATATGTCTTGATTGTTGGGTTGCTAGTATGAGTCACTTTCCCTTGAAGTGTTTAAAGTGTCATTTGAGGATGAATGTTCCTAAGTGGGGGATAATGTAACGACCCAAAAATGAATAAGTAAAACTAGAGCCTAACAACCTTGTGTAGAGTTTGTAATGAGGTTTCTTGTCTGGTAATGTTGTCCCAATCTAAGAAGTTTAGTGCATCAACGTCAAGGCACGTGTTACACTCTGTGTTAAAAAACCTTTTTGTATATTGGTTAAGGGTTCAAGGGTTCGTTCCAAGCCAAGCAAGGAAAGGCCTAAGACAAAGGCGAAGGCTTCCAACCTTGGCTAGCACTGGCCCAAGGCTTCACCGACCACTTCACCGCTAGTGGCCTTGACCATGGTCCGCAGAAGTGGTCGTGGAAGTTACTTGACCATGAGGGAGCCAAGGCCTTGAGGCCAAGGTTCTGCCTTAACTCCACGGGCCACTCCACGGCCAGTGGTCATGACCACGGTCCGTAGAGTTGTCCATGGAGATTTCTTAGCCACTTTAGGGGTGGAAAGCCAAAGGAGCCACTGCCTAGAGGACCATGGGAACCACCATGGGCCGTTGTCCTCCTTCACGGTCCGTAGAAGTGACCATGGTCACTGACGGGGCTACCTAAATAAGGGGTTTTTAGGGAATTTTGTTTTAATGTTTTAACGTGTGGGGTTGATTTTAAATGGTTTCTATCATAAATATAAATAGTTTCAAGTCCTGAAATACTTCATTTACTCCTTTATTCAAATTACCCAAATCAAAACACCAAAGTTCTTCTCTCTTAATATTTCTCTCTCAAACTCAAGGAAGAAGAAGAAGTGGGAGCTAGGGTTTGGATTCAAAGATTGATTAATAAAATTTCATGGGGAAATATTAGTAAAAGGTATGGTGATCCTTCATCTAGGGTTTTCTTTCACCCTAGAGTCAATTTCAAAGAAGTTTTCAAAGATTTTCAAATTCATAAAAACATAGGGTTTTACTCAATCTCATGGGTTCTTTCTTCAAATGATTTCAAAAGGTTTATAATGGAATATATTGATTGTCTTGGTGTTTTATGATGAAAATACTCTATGAATCCATGATTTCGTTCAACTCCTAAATGGTGTATTTATGAAGTAGGTTTGATGATTGTTAAACCTAATGATAGGAATATGTCTTAATTATTATTGGTTATTGCATTGTACTATTATATATTATTCAATTATGGTGAATTGTTGGTGTATTAATGATTTGAGATTCATTTCCTTGAAGGCAAGTTATGGCTAAATTTCCATGTTATAGTAGAATTGTGTATGAAGAGTTGATCCACTTGAAAGGTGGAGGTGTTTACTTACCTTGTAAATTGATCCACTTGAAAGGTGGAGGTGTTTCCTTATTGTGTACATTGTGAACATGGCCTTGAAGGAATAGTATGAGAAATTGAAGTGTTATCATGGTGTTATATATATGTAACAGAATTCAATGAAGCTAATATGATTATGTTATGAATGTAAATGTGTTATTATTGAAAGGCTATTTCTCAATTTGACACTTATGAATGTTGATGATAGAATATGAAGGATTCTTCAGTATATTGTATATCTCGAATTGGTAGAGCTTATGCATCATTTTTTTATATAAATGAATGTATTGTTGATTGTTGACACTTTGGATCGATAGGCTAGTAGCACCCTTCCACTCATGATAATAATGAACCTTTGGATTAGTAGGACTAAGGCACCCTTCCACTAATGAAGGTTAATGATGAGTCTTGAATTGTTAGGCCTAAGGCACCCTTTCAAGAAGGTTAATGATGAGTCTTGAACCGGTAGGCCTATGGTACCCTTTCAAGAGGAGTTAATGAGCTTTCATAAATGTACCTTGAATTGGTAGGCTTAAGGTACCCTTTCATGAGTTAATGAAAGTAATTGGAGTCGGTAGGGCAATGGCACCTCTCATATGTGATAATGTTAAAGAAATGAACTATACTATGTAAATGTAGGCTAAGCACCGAGTAGATTTGGTTAGATGAAAAATCCTGATGTATAGGTCGGGTTTCAATGATCATCTGCCTTATCTCATAACTTATGTGCCCGGATAGGTCTAGCTAGTGGATCCACCTAAGCTATATGAACCGGTCTTTCTTAGGCAAGTAGACAACCTCTTTACGGTGTGGGGACTTATGACACCAAATTCCATGACAAGCTCTCATGGTCTATGTCGTTTAACACTTACTACCCATCATGTGAGATTTCATTGTGGTTTCTTGATAGGTTCTACAAAGTGTAGGTAGTAGTATGATATGCTACGTATACATTGCACGAATAGGCTTTGAGAGGGTCATAGTTAGTTTCTCTAAATATTAATGGCTATGACATGAATGTGTCCTAAATTAAGTTATTAAAGAATGTTGGCTCTTAAATGCTTAATATGATATACATGTTATACCTGGGTGACATTATGAGTTATTTTCCCTTGTCATGCCTTATGAAATGATTTGTCTCTTTTGTATGGATATTGTGTAAAAGGTGAAAGAAAGGAATGGTAAGTTCACTCTTGGTGGCCTTAATGTGGTGCCTAGGTGTGGATGGTGGTATGGAACGCTATGCATTGCACAAGGTATAGCATAAGGGTAATTTAAAAGTGAAGGTCTAAGGTAAGGGTAAAGGTTTTCATGTTGATATTGTCAAAGTGTGATATTATGACTTGTATGATGATTATACTTGTCTTGTACGTCTTATATGCTGTTGTACATGATGTTTGTAAAGAGTAGCATAATGCATGGTTTCTAACCAAAAGGTCCCTTTTAAAGCATGTTTTTGCATGGTCATCATACTAAGTACGTTTTTGTGTGCTAACCCATATTTCAACCTTTTTAACTACAAGTGTAGGTTCTGGCAAATGATTGCTTCCATCTAGATTGAAGAGCTTGGATTGAGTCTTATCCAAGGGTAAGAGTGGTATGTCCTCATTGACCGAAGTGTCTTTTTGAAGTTTCCTTTTATTCATGTATTAGACAATTCAAGTGTTTTCGATTGTAATGGGTCGTGTCCCTACTTTAGTTTTCAAGTACATTATTAAGATAGCCGTGTGATACTTAGTCTTTCGTTGTCTCTTTGAAAGATGTTTAATACGAGTATTTTTATGTTTGGATTTAAATAAGTTTTTAATTCCATACTATTTTCATTATTGAATGCAATGAATGACTATGTGGCTTGTATAAGACCCCTTCGGGGTCAAGTACGTCGTGTCACGACTAGGGGGTGCTCTTAGGTCATGACAAATTCAAACCTCCCACCAACTGTAGGTTTCTAAATAATTGAGGAACATTGATGGTCTGTGGGATTGCCACATCTCTCACTTTCATTTCTGCCATCACTGCAGGTGTGTCTTAATCCTCCCTTTCTTCTGAAGTTTCTAGTTCACTAGAGATGAGAGGGACAAGATATGTGAGTCTTCTTTGCCTTCTCCTGTAATGAAAAAATCTCTCCAGTTAAGTTAGAGGCTTTACTAAGTCCTAGTCGTCTTCCAACGTGGAAACCTGACACAACCTGCTAAGGGAAAAAACAAGATCAAGTTGTCAACACTTGTACAAATAATTTAGACACTCAAAAATTAGATATTTGCCAATTTTAAAGTCCCTGGCAGTGGCGCCAAAAACTTGTTGCATCCAAAAGCACACACAAGGGCACATGGTCACTCAAGTAGTACAATGACTCTTTCGAGCCGAATTATCAAACCCAAAATACTTCAAATAAACAAATAACAACTTTATTGTGCCAAATATAAATTTACTTATACAACAGACAATTTCAGGAATTTGTTTATAACTACTAAGCTTAACAATCTTCAAAATTAATTACTACAATTTAACAATTTCAAACAAGGGAATTTCATAATTTGGAAAAATATTCTAGGGTTGTAGCATATACCGATTTCAAGCATAATATTAATTCATCCTAGCATTCGACAGGTTAACCTCATTACGGATATACAAGGTTAATTTTATGATCATGATCTCCCGACCTCTAATCGCCTACCACTATTGACAACCTAACTACATGGTTGAGCGGGGATAGGCATGCACCAATAGCGGACCATTACATGATCATCTTGCATATTAATCAAGTGCGGTATATAGGTATAAGACTATCATATATACGAAACACTCTAAGCTTTACCCTAGAATGAACACACTTCTCACCTTGTTTGGTCTATCCCTCTATTCATCTTCGGAATTCAAGAGTGGACAATAAGTTTATTTTAATGTTGATTAGTCATTAAAATAGTTACACAAGAATGTAAGCATAAATCACAAGAAAACCCATCTCATACTAGAAACAAATATTATTACACCATTAATCGTAGCTACAAACCCTAGAATAAGGGAATTTAGCTACTCATAGAATAAAACATCATCAAATAATGTTTATGGATCATAAAAGGGTTTACCAAAATAAAGGAGTAGAAGAAAAGCCCTAGATAGTGACAGCAAAATCGACAAATCATTGTTCTCTCATTTTCAAAAACTAGATAATGATAAAATAATACAACTGGACTATTTATAGTCAGAATAAAACACCTGACTCAATTCAGGTGTCTAGGTCCGCAGGACGCAGGCCTGGTCCCTCGCTTCGTACTATGAATAATTTGAACTCACTCTGTGACGCGCGTCCATCGCGCATTCCGCTTTCAAGTGGATTTCATTTTCTGCATACAGGTTTCATCTCCACGATGCGGAGGTGCTCCCTCCTAGTGTATTTTCCAGCTTCTTAGCCATTCTTCTTAGCAAGTCCGTCTTCTATTTTCTGACCTTTTTCCAGGTGCCCTTTTTTAACTCCTCTTCTTTGCTTTTCACCCTGAAACATCTAATCGTATTGGCTAGAGGAAACACAATCAATAGACTCTAAACTTTCAGTTCCAACTAAGAAATTGCTCTCAAACTTAGCTATATATATGGGATAAATTAGTTATTAGGCGTATAAATACACCTAAGATCAATAGGAACAAAGGATGGAAACCTTATACCTCTGTAGTCTGGGTTTCTAAAGGTAATCTCTTTATCCCATAACTATATGTCCACATAGGTCCTTATCTAGTGGATCCTACTATAAGCTAAACATGTTAGTTCACTTAGGCAAGTAGAACACCTCTTTTCGATGTGGGTTCATGACACTGGATTCCATGTAGCTCACATGGTCTATGTCGGTTAAGGCTATATCTCCCTACATGACAAGTAACATGAACCATGACATGAACAAGTAACAAGAATAACAACATGGGTTATTTACTATGGTTTCTTAAGAGGTACTACTTAGTCTAAATGTGGGTATGAGACTTCATTCATGCATTGCACAAGTAGGCTTTGCGAGTGGGCATGGTAGGTTTCCCTTATGACATGATGATTCTGAGTTAATGCATGCTTTTTTATGACTTATCAACATGAACATGAATATGACCATGGACAATACTTATGACTTATTAATGAGCTTTACTTAGTATGAGTGGGGGTATGGGACTTCTCTTATACATTGCACAAGTAGGCTTATAAAGGGGTTATAGTGTGGTTTCCTTATGCTATGAAGATATATGAACTCATGCATGTATGTTATGGATTGTTGCTATGCATGACTTTAATTATTACAAGATATGAATATGAATGTCTCCTTGTCTATGAGTATATACTATGGATAAGGTCAATGTATATTATGCATGATCATGGTGTCCTAGAAGTGATACTTAGTGTAGATAGGATTATGGGATCCTATCTATGCATTGCACAAATAGAGCTTAAGGTTTCTTATGTGATAGTTCTATTATGATGATATGATCTTGGTATGTAACTATGCATGTGAACTATGTCTTGTGAAGATTGGAATATGTATTATGTGGTGTTGGAGACTATGCTTGAGATTATGGTGATATCATTTATGTTATAATGAATTGTGCATGGTTTGTCTTATGAGCTACATTCTCCAATTATTTTAAAGATGATATTCAAAAGTGGCGTATAGCATGATTTCAACAAAATGTCCCTTTTATGCATGTTTTAAGGATTTTTATGCATGACTTCCCTACTTAGTACATCTTGTGCTAACCCCATCTTTCTACCTATTCTATAAGTGTAGGCTTTGGAGATATTGGATTTCATCCTCATAGCTAGGACCATAGTAGATCAAGAAGAAGAAGATTGGTGAGTCCTCATTGTATTTGACGGCTTGACCATATGACTTTTATGTCTTTCTTGTATGTTTAGACTTATGTAAGGGCTATGTCCCTAAGATTGTATTTCTAGAGTTTTATTCCAAGTATTATAAATGGTTTGAGACATAGTGTCATAAACTCCCTCATTTTATAAAAGACTTCGATCGTAAATAAAAGTTTTAAATTCCACACTATTTTCCTATTTTCTTATGTTCAAAATATGCTATGAGGCTTGTATGAGACCCCTTCGGGGTCAAATCCACCATGTTACTTCTAGGGGGTAACCCTGGGTCGTGACATTTTCCGACTGGTTCGATGAGTCTTTCTGCAACTAATTTTCTGTGCTTTTGATTGAAGTGTTTCTCACTATTTCTGATGTTTTGCAGACATGGCTAGATAAAAGGTTGCTGGTAGGGACATGCTGCACGGCAAGAGAGCTAACGAGATAACTATCAATGAAGATACAACTTCATCTACGGGTAAGGCCATCAAACTTTTTACAACTGGTGGGAAAGGTAAAGGCAAAGAGAAGGCACATGCATCACTGGAGCACAACTCTGACACTGATGACATCTACGCCACTCACCTCACCACTTCTAAGAGTGAAGGTGAGCTCCGGGAGCATCAGGGTATAGTTTCATAACCTGAAGATGATGAACTGTTGGCAGCAAAAAGGGTTGAGCTGAGATAAAAGAGGATGCATGATCCGTTTAGGATCAGGACTCCTCAAGCCACCCTTACTCCTTCTTCAGCTCCAGTACAGGTCATGGTCCTAGCACCACCAGTATAGAGTCCACCTCCCAAGTCTATGAATAGCCTGGACACTGAGGGGATGAGCACGATCATTAAGGAGAAACGCCTGTCCACTGATAGGGCCATTGAAAGGTACCAAAATATCATGAGCTGCTTGAGGTCTAATAGATTCTAGATATTCACAAAACCCTGTGGCCGTACATCCCAAGCTGGGTCAGAGAATTCTACAGCACCTACAGTGCATTGGTGCCTCAAGGGAAGAAACTGGCAGCCAAATTCAAGAAGGTTGACTGTGTGGTTGTCAAAGGTAAAACGGTGAAGTATGATAGTGACATAATCAATGCAGTCTTAGAGTGTTTAAAGAATATTGAGGATTACTATCAATATATGGTCAAAACAAAGTCATTAGAGAGGCTGAAAGACTGGTTGACCCCTTTTTTATCTAATGGCACTCCTAGGTGGTTAGAGACGGCGGTCCCAATTGGAAAAAAAGACCTTAATGTAGTAACGAGGTACTGGTTTGGTTTTATAAGCAACACTGTCATGCCATCCCAAAATGAGTCTATTCTCTGGCATACGAAGGCAGCTTGTCTGGGGTGTATAATTGAAAGGTGCAGTCTCAACCTTGGGATGATTGTGGGTCAAGAGATGCTTATGCTGGTCAAGCAGCGCCAAACTTCTATCCCTTTCCCAGTGTTAATCACCGAGTTATGCAGACGGGCTCAGATACTTAGAGATGCGAAGAAGGATGTGGAAATAACCTACATCTTCTACTGATATCTGGAGGATCGAGGTGGAATATGCAAATGACGTGGTAGAGAAGAAGAAAGCAGGGCCGGTGGACTCTTCCCCTGTTGTGGATACATACTCTTTACCTTCAGAGACATCTTTTCCTACTCCAGCCCCTGGCCCTTTGGGTACATCTACTGTTGTTCCTTCTGATACCCCTAGTTCCTCTGCTGCCACATTGCCTCCCAAATATGTTGTTGTTATCCCCCCCTACCCCCCACCTCTTACTCATACTGCATTGCTCTGGATGGGGCATCTAGCCTATTCTGCCAATCGTCATGCTGCTAGACTCGAGGCCTTTATCCCGATCATGTTTTAGACAAACCTAGCTGATGATGTGACACCATTGAGCGCTATCATTGATGCCCTTGCAGCTAGGATAGCGGTGTGTGAGCGTGGCCAAGGGGCCATCAAAGAGGTGACAACTTTAAAGGCCGTCATTGCTACGCTGAGGAGAGATGTGGACCAGTTGATGTCCACAGATGTGTCTATGATCTTTGGGACGGTAGAGATCCCCGAGATGCCATTTGATCCAAATATGCCTCCGGCTACCACCAGATATGATGTTAGAGTTTAGGAGACAAGTAATCCAGAGTCCGAGGCTAAGAAGAATGAGAAGATGTTTGGGGTTGCTAAGGAGGCTTCCGATGAAGGCCTTAACGAGACTAAAGAGGCATTGGTAAATGCAGTTGTGCTTCTCTCTTGAGGGATACCACCATGGATAGGACTAGAGGAGCTAGTACTTCTGTTGACATGACTCTGGGCACTGATACTCATGTTCAAATGACACACCGGGCACTGTTGCCCAGATAGATAGAGTGACTGAGTAGACATGATCACTTTTTATCTCCCTCTCTATCTTATCTTTATTTGACTTTTGGCTATTTTGTTGTTTGCATTTGAGGACAAATGACTTTTGTTTGTGGTGGGGTGAGGCACACCTTTTGTTTGTTTTGTAATGATTATTTGTTTTGACATTTGGGTTTTGTGATATAAATTGTGTTAACATTGCATTATGTGGATGATTGAGCTTGTGGCTCTTTGTTTTAATTGCAAATGGTTTTCGGACCCTTCTAAAAATTTTGTGTCATCTCTTGTTGGTGTTTGAATGTGGCTGTTCTTTTGGAAATTTGAGTATCGGTCTTGATCAATAACGAGGACTCAAATAGTGCTCATAATTGAACAAAAATGAATGTCCGGCTACGAAAAGGCCTAATGAAGTTGCATAGGCAATATGTGAACTCTTTGCATCTCGTTGTGACTAGCCGACTATCAAATTGAGTCTCTTGTGATGACTATTGCACACTAGCAAAAATTTGGTGTCAATGCCTTGTGTGATGAGTTTACCATGAACAATTGCATGATGACACTTAGAATTTTCCCCGTTGGTCCAGTTGACTAAGTGATGCAATCTCTTGATAAGATCTTAGGGAACTTTGAGAGTGTGAAACAATTTAACATTGTACCTCTTTTGTAGCCTACCTTGTGAGTGTGTGAACCTCACTTGAACACCTTTTGGGCCTAACCCTTTTCTTTCAAGAAATTTGATTAAATTATGACCTTTCTTTATCTATTACCCATAATCCTCATGATTTGTTATTGTGTGAATAGCCAACTTAGGCCAAAAGCGTAAGTTGGGGGTGTTGTAAAAATAGAAGGTAAATCAAGAATTGCAAGGAAGTCCCCTTTCACCCATGGTTTTGAGAAATATAGAAGCCCTCCATACAAAAAAATAATAGAGAAAAAGAAGAAAAGAATGATAAAGTTTGATATAAAAGTTTGTGAATTCTCAAGAAAATGAGGTGTCCGGCATTCCATGGAAAGTGAATAATGGGTTGACGTATGAGTATAAATGAGAACGATGAAAAGAAGGAAAGAAAGTGTTGTTCACACCACATTTCATAAGGATCATAGCCATTAATCCTAAATGGCTATACCTTTGCACTCAACCCCATTACAAGCCTTGAAAAGACCTTTTTGATCTTAGGTGAGCTGAAGCAAATGTTGATTGGAAAATAAGGGCAAACCTGTGGGTGGAGTCATGCATGTGTATATCTTTGTGAGCGTGAGAGTTTTATTCGAATCCGGAGTTATAAATTGTGTATTCATTGTGCGTATGGAATCATTCCTTGTGTGAGGGCATTTGAGTACCTTTGTTGAGCTTGAACTTGAATTTGAAGCAAGTATTGTGAAGTTGAGAATCTTTGATAATGATAAGTCAAAACTTGAATCTTTGAGTGCACAATTGATCCTTTCATGAGTAAATTGAGTCTCGTTGTGTACATTCATGATTGAGTCTTTTGAGACATCCTTTTTGAACTGGTAAACTTGAGTTTTACTTGAAGACAAGCAAAAGTTGAAGTTGGGGTGTTGATGAGTCCATTATTTGGACTCATTTAGGGATTTATTTTAATAGATCTAGTGTCCTCAAATGCATTTTTTGTGCAAATAACTAATGAAAATCCTTGATTTTTAGGTATTTGGATCGAGGAACAAAGCATGGACACTAATGAGCAAAAAGGAACAAGGCAGCTGAAAGAACGAAGAAAAGAAGGCATGATGATTGCCTAACCCAATGGGTGAGTCGCCGAAGGGTCATGGTCTCACCTAAAGTTCCAGTGTACCAAGCCCTGAAGGAGAAAATCAAGTCGGTGGTAGAAAGGAGCAGTCGGCGCGCCGCCAAAAGGTTCCATGATGCAGTGCTAGATTGCCCAAAATTACAGAACACTATAATGCTGAAGGCTAAAGAAAAAAGGTAGTGAAATTGACCAAAGGACGGATCATTAAGTAGATCGGCGATCCCGACTTATTGCACTGAATTGAACGTCGCAACACACTTTTGACACCTATAAATACTTTTTCAAATAATAAGTTTAGCAGCTTTTGGAGAGTCTAGGAGAGCCTTTTCAATTATCAAATATTTTATTTCTAGAACTATCAGTTTGGAGACAATATTTTTCCGTAGCTTTGAAGACTTGAATTTATTTATTTTTGATAAATTAAAAGTGGGTATCGAAGATTCTTTAATCTAGACCTGTGCAAAGACAATATTAATCGTACCCAGTTGATGGAAACACAATTCGTTATTGAGTTTTACCATCTTACTATGTCTATCTGAAACCCCAATTCTTAGGGTATGATTATGTGATTATGAGTTGATTTAGCTTGTGGGTATTGGTAATTGATAGTGTAAATGCTATTTAAATGTGATTTCAATTAGTAATTGTGGGTTAATTTAAAGGGTTGTAGTTGCAAATGCAACTCTACCTTCGTGCTTTTGACTTGCTCGAGAGAGAGGTTTTAAAACCAAGATTACTAATTTGATGTTTTGTGGGTATTTGGTTGTTATGGGTTCAGCTCGAGAGAGTGAATCCTAAACCCTTCCACACATTCAGCTCGAGAGAGTGAATGGACTAAAGCGTAGGCTGCTCTTAATTGCTTCTTGTTGGTGTTCGAGAGAAACCAACTAGATTCAGGGTAAATTGTTCGAGAGAAAGTTTATCCCCACTAAGATCTAGCTTAATCGCTGATTTACAACTATTTACTATTAGATGCAATAAACCAATTGTGTACATTAATCTACAATCCAATCACATCCCAAGAACCCATCTCTATACTGTTATTTTCGTGTTATTTGTTATTGTATAGCTGATAGTTAAAACTCCCTCCTTGTTATTTGACACTCGTATCAACCCCTAATTTGAACTATGTTTTTACTCATAAATGTTTTTACCTATGATTGACTTGAGCATATTCATACTTTGCTATTGAATCTTAAACACGTACTGCTTCCTGTGGAATTCGACCCCAACTCATTTTGTTGGGTTATATTACTGACTAATGATCGTCGACACTTAGAATTGGAAGAAGTGTCCTAATACGTCAAGTCACTTTCCATCCTCAGACTGATGGTCAAGCAGAGCGTACAATTCAGACTTTAGAGGTCATGTAGAGGGCATGTGTGATCGATTTCATGGTTAATTGGGATTATCACTTACCTCTCATCGAATTTACTTACAACAACAGTTATCACTCTAGCATCCAAATGGCTCCATATGAGGCTCCTTATGGGAGAAGATTTTGATCTCCTATTAGATGGTTTGAGGTTTGTGAGGCTGGATTGATTGGACCATACATGGTTCATCAAGCTATAGAGAAAGTGAAGATTATTCAAGAAAGTTTCAAAACAACACAAAGTCATCAGAAATCCTTTACCCATGTTAGGAGAAGAGACTTGCAGTTTGAGGTGGATGATAGGGTCTATTTAAAGTTTCACCATGAAGGGTGTTATGAGGTTTAGCAAGAAGGGAAAGTTCAGTCCCCGATATATTGGTCCTTATAGAATATCCAAGAGGATCAAGAATGTAGCTTATGAGTTGGAGCTACCACAAGAATTAGCAGCATTCCATCCGGTATTCCACATTTCAATGTTGAAAGTGTATGTGTAATTCTTCGCTTATTATATCGACTGAAGATATTGGTATTAAGGACAACCTATCTTATGAGGAGATTTCCGTTCAGATTTTGGATCGTCAGGTTTGCAAGTTGAGAACCAAGGAGGCAGCATCAATCAAGGTCTTATGAAGGAATCAGTTTGTTGGGGAAGGTACTTGGAAGGGTGAGGAAGATATGAAGAAGATATACCCACATCTCTTTGCTCCCGGAGAAGCTTCAAATCAAGGTACTAATTCTTTGCTTAGTACTCTTTAAGTTGATGTGATGTGTTATATATTGCATGTTGAGTGTTTGAGCTGAATGTTAGATGTTACACATTTAGTTCTTCTTTAGAGTGATCTCATTCAAGGACGAATGTTCCAAAGGGGGAGATATTGTAACATCCCGCCTTAGAAAGAGCTAAAAATAGAAAGAACTAATTTGGAAAGAAGCTAAATTGAAATTTTGCAAATTATGCTTAAGTTGTGAGTTTTGGGTCAACTTCAAACGATCATAACTTTCAGTACATGATGAGTTAGGTGGCCCATACGATATCAAATGAAAGGTCTTGGAATCCTCTTTCCAACGCCACTGAGTTTGCTAATTTCGAGCTCGTATGGCGGAGATATGCCCGTTTGAAGTTTGCCTTTCCAGCTTAGGAAAGTTACCCGAATTAATGATGGGTATTTTGGTCGTCCTTACCAATCAGATTAAAACAATTTTTAGTATTATTATCAAATCTGATTTGGGTCAATTTTACAAATCCTAATTAAACTTAGGGTTTTAGAAGAGAGTTCAAGAAGAGGAAAAGAGGAGAAAAGGAAAAATGATCAAGGTTCGTGCGAATCAAGGATTTGTTTCACCAAATCGAGGTATGGAAGTTTCCATAATGATGGGTTTGTTCACCCACACGCCAATAATGTTTTACGTTATCGAATTCAGCCATAAAGATTGAGAAATTAAGTTCTTGATGAGTTTCTTTAAGTGTTGTTATTTGTTCTTGAATTTTGATGTTTAGTTAAGTTCTGGAGGTGAAGATTTTGTTAAGTGGTAATGTAAATTGACAGTTCTTGAGTGGGTTTCGCTGGAATTGTTTTGAGTTATAAGAATTCGAGAGTTTTTACCTTAGAATTTAAGTCGGTATGAGTTGAATCGAGTTTGAGAGAAAAAGAAAAGATCGGACAAAAAAATTTTGCCGGGTCCGCATCGCGGACCTTCTCTCATAGAGGAATTTTTCTCTCTACACATCACCGAGAGTACGGGGACTCCACTGTTTCAAAATTATTTCACGACCAAATATTATATTCCATCTCCGCGTCGCGGACTTGCTCCTTAGACAACGTTTTTCGACCATTTCTCATTATTAACTATCTAAAACTCATTTAATCATCAACACATTCTTTCTATCATAAATCATAACTTTGAATTTATAATTCTAATTCAAGGTAGAGTTAAGAATTAAGTCTTGAGAGTTCTTTCGAGTTATTTTGAGAAGTCTTTTTAAAAATCTTTTAAAACTTGTTTTAAGACTTGAGCGTTTGAGTTCGAGGAAGTGTAGAATTGAGTTCAATTTCTTTAAAATGATATATGGGAACTAAGTATTCCCAAGAGTAAATATTTTTCCATTTAAGCAGAGAGGACACACCAATTTCCACCAGAGTTCATGAGAAGTTAAAGTACTATCACTTTTAAGAGAAATATTTTTGAGTAGTAATCTCAAAGTTGAGGAAGAGGAAATGTTTTCTTTAAAACATATGAGCTAAGTTATATTATTAGGAGTAGTATTAAGCATCAATATGGGGAAGAATTCTAACAACTCACAGCCCCCATAAATCATGTAGCCAACGTGGGTAAAAAGGGTCATACCTTTTAGATGCTTGTTTTCTTTTTTTTACCATAGACTACTGGATCCAGTTAGTGAGTTGTTCTATACCCCAGCAAAGTAAATGACAGTTCTGGTAGTGTCATCACATAGCTCATAGTGATGGTCGTCGGTTAGAGAAACCCCCATAGAGTTATTTTGTATCTTTATATACAAATTGAGTTTTTATTATATTTTTCAATACATTGAGTTGCTATCTAGTGTTCTAAAAGCTTTTCTTTATAATGTATCTTTACTACTGCTTTATATTGAACTGAGCTGAGTAAGTTTGAGTATCCTTGAGTTGAGTTAAGGTGAGCTGAGGTAAGTATGTTTTATTCCTTTCGGTTCAAGCTTCTGTTATGCTTTATATTTCCCCTTGCATGCTCGTACAATCAATGTACTGATGCCATTTGGCGTGCATCATATTATGATACAGATACAGGTAACCAAGATCAACAATCCAACGCTTCGTTGATCCAGTCGAGTTCCAGAATTATTTAGTTAGCCTCCTTGCTTCTAGAGGATCCCTTTAGTATGTTTTATCATTCCTGTATTGTAAGGATGATAGGGGGTCCTGTCCCGACATCCCACATAGTATTAGAGGCTTTATGGATAGATAGTCTTTTCATTTTCAGTTGTTATGTTGACACTTGAGGTATCTCTTTTGGCTAGTTGAATATTTTCTTTAAAACATTCTAAGTTATTATTTGAGTTTATCTTCTGAGATTATTCTATGTTAAGTAAGTCTTCTGCTAAGGGTTTAGCCAGGCCAAGGGTTCGCTCGGGGGCCAACAATGGTTCTAGAGTGCCAGTCGCGTCCAAGGTGTAGGCTCGGGGTGAGACATAAACAAAATAAGATTCTTTAAAATCATTCCAATCATATATCGGTTTCTCTTGGGTATCAGTATGGTTCAGTTAATTTTCATATGACTTTACTCTTAGAGTGTCACCTCAAAATATACCATTATTAAATATTATTTTCACAAGTATGTTCTTGAAAAACCACTTCAATTCTTCACCAAGAAGCCAAGAATATAAAACCTTGTTGCTACATTATTTGATCTTAAGCTTTTAATAAGAGTATTTGAATAGATTTTATCGTATTGTTTGATGGAATATCTATTGTAATATCTTTTAATTTTAAACTTAATTAATTAAAGATTAACTAAAAAAAGGGCCCAAAGTCATCTAGTCACCAGAGACTACGACCTAGTTTATATTTATATTTGAAATATATAATAAAATAAATTTATACTTGAAATTTAACATATTTGTAATATATAAAATATATTTGCATATATGTAAGATTATTTGGTTCGGTTCAGAAATTTTTCAATTTTTTTTAAAAAAATTTAAAAAGACCATCCTAATTATTTGGTACATGTATATACTTAAATAAAAATCCATGAATTTATCGAAAAAATTATACGAATCAGTTCGATATGATTAGGTTTGATCAATTTTTCGTATTTTTCATATTGATTTAGCCATGAACTTCGTCGTTAATAAATGACCAAGTAGGTGCATCACCTACTAAGATTTTTTTGACCATATTGGGCCAGGTACACTACCACCTACTTGCACAAATTCTAGCCCAACTGTAGTAGAAGAATAAGGAATAAAATGGATCAGATTTAGGCCTATGTTAATGGACTATCTTGAGGCCCAAACTAAGTTAAATAAAATTAAAACCCACCAGCCAAATTTGCAAAGGCCAAATGTAAGTTAAACCCAACTAAGGAAAAGGACAAGTAGGTGAATCACCTACTTTGACCTTTTGAGCAGCTTGATATTCATAAGCAGGTGCATCACCTACTTGACCAATTAGTGGCTGAAAATGAAGCTAAAAGGAAGGAGGTTCTAGAGGATATTTTTAAGGGTCAAGAAAGTTCAATATAAGATAAGTATTGGCTGCTATTTTCAGTCATTTTAACACATAAGATATTAAGAATTAACTCCATCTCTCTCTCTCTCTCTCTCTTTCTCTTTTCTCTTAAGGATTAAGACAACAACCATAAAATTCCTTCTAGGGTTCTTGAAGAAACCCTCATATTTGCAAACCAAGGTAAGAAAAAACACTTATGGATTTAGCTTAATCCTCTCTTGGAAGATTAGGAAAATTGTTATTCATGATTACTTAAAAGTACAAGGCAGAAGCTCCCACAATGTACTGCTCATTTTTCTACTTTGTTATTAAGAAACTTTTATGTTCTTCTATGATTTAAGTGTGAAGGGAAGTTGAAGTTCTAGAAGAGTTCAAGTTGTAAGGAAAAGTTGCAGGAATTGACGTAAGTGACTGCTCCATATTTGTCCTCCTTATGTATGCATGTGAGTGAAGCATTATGGGTGTGTTGTCATTAAGAATTCAAGGGCTGGTGAGCTAAATAGTTGGTTGTATGATAAAGAATATTTGGGGCTGTTTTATGTAATATTATTAGGGCAGCCTTGTGTAATTTTGGGAAAGAATATATAAAGTATGTATTGGACAGAGAGGCAGGGTGTGGTAATACACATTTGTTTAAGGGTTCTATGGGCTCATTGTCTGTCAAAGTGAGCTATTGTTTTACGAAGCCCACAGTGTGAAAGGTGCTGATTTTGGTTTATCATGACTTATATTATAGATTAACTCCTAAAAGGGGAGGTCGAATCATGATAGTTGTACTGGTCAGAGAATAAGGTATGTAAGACTATTCGATTCCATATTCCTTGGAATGAAATCGGATATTTGCGACTAATATCAACAAAGTGAATTTCTTAAGTTCTATTCCTAGTAAAGGAAACATAGGGGCAACGTACAATCTCCAACATCGCTAATGATATTTTCCCCTCTCCTTAGTATGTCAAGTTACTCATTACATGTTCATTACACTATATTTCTGTGTTTAGGTTCTAGTATAGAAATGACATTTACAACAACAAGCTTGGCAAATTCTCCTCTCACTACAACAAAAACAACTTTTAGCGGCAACAAATAGACACAACAATAAAGATTGCTAAAGTTTTTACCGGCATTAGTTAAGTGCCAATAGATCCAATGTCGCTAAAGCCTTTAGGGACATATACAAAGAGTGTTAATGTGTGGATAGCATCCCATACCACCATCCACACCAAGGTATCACATTTAGGCCACCAAAAGTGCACTTACCATTCAACCTTTCAACCTTTACACATAAAACACTTAAGAGACATAAACATTTCAAGAGTCACATCATCACATGAAAACCAACATCTAAGTCATACTTGTGCAATGTACAAGTAGCATCCCATACGACTACTCACACTAAAAACTCGTTTGAAGTCACCCTACACAAGGCACATTCATATACAATAAGTCAAGACAAGGATATAACTCATAATACAATCCAAGTAAAGCATGCATCATTACACTAGACATTTAAATCAACATTTTTCATTAGATTCATTTAGGGGAGTTTCACATAATAGTCATTAAGACTTAGAGAACTCACTATAACCATCTTGAAGCCTACTCGTGCCATGTATGGATAGCATCCCATACTACTACCCACACTTCATAGAACTCCTCAAGAAACTATAATGTACTTCTCAAATGATGGGAATAAGCATTTAACAGACATAGAACATGCAAGCTAGACATGGAATCCGGTGTTCTACCCCCACACTGAAAAGAGGTGGACTACTTGCCTAAGGAAGAACGGTATTTAGCTTAAGGGGATCCACTAGCTAGACCTATATGGGCACATAGTTTAAGGGACACATATTATTACTAGATACCCCGCCTCAACTCAGGTATGTGCATCCATCTCAAGAGATTGTTACTAGATACCCCACCTCAACTCACGTATGAGTATCCATCTCATTCAATATCCTCTCGGTGCTTAGCCTACATTCCCATAGAGTAATTGACATTCATTACATTAAGGGATAATAGATTGTTACTACATACCTCGCCTCAACTAAAGTAAGGGCATCCATCTCAAGAGATTGTTAATAGATACCCCGCCTCAAGTAAAGTAAGGGCATCCATCTCAAGAGATTGTTAATAGATACCCCGCCTCAACTCACGTATGAGTATCCATCTCCATCCCAACATTCATTCATTAGATAGCTCATAGATTCAAAGATGAGAATTGCCTTTTAGATAAGAATCTCATTATCGTTCATTAGTGTAAGATAAAGAATATCCTTTCAAGCAACACATCAGTATCATTCATTCAAATACAATTGAGAATAGCCTTTCAACAAGTACTTCATCATTAACATTATCATTGATAATTCATTCATTCTTCATTCAAGTGTGTGTGTGTATGTGAAAATACCCTTTCACATAATCATCATCATTCACAATGTTAATAGAGAGATAACATTGAATCCTAACACATTTATCTTCTAAACATGATCATCATTCATTCATTTAGCTCACACACAAGCTTCACATCATAATTATACACTAACCACCTCATGTAGGGTACAAGGAATATATCCATCAAATCAATACCACAATATGCATAGTAAATAAACACCTCTGCCTTTCAAGGGGATCAACATCTAATTCAACAAGTAATTAAGTCAAACCTAGGGTAAAACCTAGGGTTTTTGAGAAACTTTAAATCTTTGAAATTGTTTTTGAATGGACTCTAGAGGGGAAATCTACCACTAGATGAAGGATCACCATACCTTAATAGATGAATTACATGAAAATCCACCCAATTATCCTTCCTCTTCAAGCCCTAAGTTTTCTTTTTCCCATAGTCTTCAATGGAGTTCTAAAGAGAAGATTTTTGTGAGAGGGAAGTGTTTTGATTTGGGGATTTTTAATAATGAATCCAAAATAGTATTTTATTCTATTAATACTATTAAAATATATTAATAACCCTAAAATAACCGTCCAACCACTTAACTAAGCAAAGGGTGAACCACTTCACCCTTCACTTGGCCACACCACTTGACAACAACTAGGTGGGACTCACGCCCTGAACTCACGGACCGTGAGTTTACTCATGGATTGTATTGGTGGTCCGTGGTCTGGGCTAGGAGTGGTTTGATGGGTCTTGACCTATGGAGTCCATCCACAAGAGTAGATGGACGTACTGGTCGTGAACCTCATCTGTAGGTCACTCCAAATTCCAGCTTTTGGGTGATCTTTGGGGTCTTGGGGGTTAGGATTTAGGGTCCTCCTCAAGGACCCTTAGGGTGGTCCTTCAGGGGTCGTAACTTGTCTTCTAACCCCTAAACACCTCAACCGTGGCTTGGGACAACCTTAAACCATTTCAAAGCTCAAGATACACTCACACACTTACTAGTCTAGCTCTAGTTTCACTAGTTCAATTTTAGGGTCATTACACTGGCAGAACATAGATGGATAAAGAAATGATCATAGTGGTGTGTATGTACCCCATGTAATAGAGATCGTGCAAGTGGTAGTTCCAACAGTTCTAATATGGAAGACATGTTGGCTTAGGTCCTCTAAAAGGTTGAATCAACTGATGCAGGGGTGAAGGAGATGAAATGTGACTTCTCTAGTAAGAGTCAACTGGTAGACTCTCACACTACCTCCATCAAGCAAATAGATAAATAGTTAGGACAACTTTCTGCATCACTGAACCAGAGGAAGAATGGATCACTACCAAGTGACCTTAGTTAGAATCCCAAGAAGGACGTGCATTGCACGACAATCGCCACCAAGAGTGGTAAGATTCTTAATGAACCAATTTTTGCAGGTACTGAGCATGAACATGTGTTAGAGTAAACTAAAACAGAGGAGGCTAAGGCTGAACATGTAGATGACGTGTAAGACGCTCAACCAATAGCAAAACCAGCAGGAGCAAAGGGAAAAAGAGTTGAGGGAACTGTGCATCTACAATAGATACCAAGACCACCTCATCCGTCCCTCAAAGGCTTAAAAACAAAGCCGAAGATGGGAAATTTGCTAAGTTCATAATCTAAGACATCTATTAGTGAACATCCAATTTGTGGAATCCCTAGAACAGATGCTAGGATATGCTAAGTTCATGAAGGACTTGGTCACAAAGAAAAGAGCTGTATGTTTTGATTTTACTAAAAAGGTTCATCACTGTACTGTTATTGCTACTAGATCTCTAATACAGAAGAAGGAGGATCCATGTGCATTCACCATATCGTGCACTATCGGATCTATTGAGTTTACAAAGGACTTGTGTGACTTTGGGAACAACATAAACTTGATGCTGATGGCAATCTACAAGCAGTTGGTTAGGAGTTCCAAAACCCATAACAATGAGGTTGATGATGGTAGATATATCGGTGAAGCGACATGTGGGCATCTTATGTGACGTGTTTATGAAGGTGGACACTTTCATCTTTCCGGCAGACTTCTTGATCTTAGATTGCGAAGTGGATTTTGAGGTTCCCATATTTTTGGGAAGACCATTTCTGGCCATAGGACGAACATTGGTGGATATTGAGAGTGGAGAACTGAAATTCTGACTCATCAAATAAGAGGTAAACTTTAAAATGTGCAGGTCAATGAAGCAGCCACAAGACATGAATCTGATGTCTATAATAGAGTCCTTTGATGAAGGAGAGATGGGAGTGACTATTGAGAAGAGGCTGTATATTGAAATATTAGCTACTGTGTTGATGAACTTTGAAGTGGATTTCTGGACTGATTATATGGAGACTGTGAATGCTTTACAGGGCATGGGAGCACACTTTTTCCCTCCAAAGAAACTGGACCTGGATCTAAAAAACTAGCCAGGTCCCCATCAAAACCAACCATTGAGAAGATGTCAGTACTGGGGATTGAAATAATTACCCAGTCACTTGAGGTATATATTTTTGGGAACTAATAACAACATTTTTCCTGTGATCTTGGCTACATATTTGAATGATGAATAGGTACAAACTGTGATCAAAGTGCTGATATTGTATAAAAGGGCAATTGGGTGGACCGTTGCTGATATCATTGGGATACCTTTGGGGATAATCCAACTTGAGGGGGACTGCACCCCAAGCATTGAGCACCAGAGGAGGTGAAATCCACCAACGCAAGAGGTGGTAAAAATGGAGACCAAGTGGTTAGATGTTAGGGTTGTGTACCACATTTCTTATAGTCATTAGGTCAGCCCAGTGCAATGTGTGCCTAAAAAGGGTGGTATGACAGTGGTCGCCAATGAAAAGAATAAGTTGATCTTATAGAGACCAGTCACGGGATGGGGAGTGTGCATGGACTATAGAAGGTTGAACAAGTGGACCTTGGAAGATCAATTCCCAATGTCATTCATGGACCAGATGCTTGACAGGTAGGCTAGAAAAGGGTGGTACTTTTCTTAGATAGATACTCTGGGTACAACCAGATAACAATTTCTCCTTAAGATCAGGAAAATGCCACTTTTAAATGTCCTTATGACACCTTTGCATTTAAATGCATTCCATTTGGACTATGTAATACACCTGCAACTTTCAAGAGGTATAGGATGTCCATCTTCTCGGACATGGTGGAGGAAACTTTGGAGGTATTCATGGATGACTTTTTAGTGGTAGGTAATAATTTTGATGTCTGTTTGTTAAGTCTTAGCAGGGATTTATAGAGATGTAAGGAGGCCAATCTAGTGCTGAACTAGGAGAAGTGCCATTTCATGGTTAAGGAAGGTATAGCCCTTGGTCAAAAGGTGTCTCAAAAGGGATTAGAAGCAGACAAGGCCAAAATTGAGGTGATTGAAAAGATGCCTCCCCCTATCTGTGTGAAAGGTGTTCAAAGTTTTTTAGGACATGCCGAATTTTATGGGCATTTCATCAAGAACTTCTCAAAAATTACACATCCCTTGTGCAAGCTTTTGAAGAAGGAGGTGAAATTCACTTTTGATGAGGCATGCCTAAAAGCTTTTGAATGCCTGAAAGAGAAGCTGATTTCTGCCCCAGTGATCATTTGCCCAGATTGGGTTAAACTATTTGAGGTAATGTGCGATGCTAGTGGTACAACCTTAGGAGTTGTGTTGGGGCAGAATCACAACAAGATGTTCCATCTAATGTACTATGCTAGAATTTAACTAAATGGAGCACAACGAAACTACATAGTCACTGAACATGAACTACTAGTTGTGGTTTATCGCATTGAGAAATTCAGGGTCTACTTGCTGGGTACTAGAGTGATGTGATAGTCCACACAGATCATGCAACTCTGAGATATCTCATGGTAAAGAAATATGCCAAGCCATGGTTTATCAGATGGGTGTTTCTGCTTCAGGAGTTTGATTTTGAGGTTACGGATAAAAGAGGTTGTGAAAACAAGGTGTCTAATCACTTGTCTAGGTTGGATCCTAAAAAGAAAGAGGAACTTGAGCTAGAAATAAATGATTTGTTCCTGAATGAGCAGGTATTAGCTACATCTCTTGATCTTATTCCTTGGTTTGCTGATTTTTCTAATTTCTTGTTAGTGACTTGATGCCTGAGGGTTTCACATTTCAGCAAAGGAAGAGGTTTTTGCATGATGTGGGTAAGTATTTTTTTATGATCACAATTTGTACAGGGTGTGTGCTGATAATATCATCCGGTGATGCATCCCTAAGGCTGAGATGCTACATATTTTAAAGGTCTGTAACTCTCTCCAGTGGGTGGCCATCATGGAGGGGCTCGGACAGCCCACAACATACTTTAGAGTGGGTACTACTCACCTATAATTCATCAAGATGCAATGGATATAGTGAAGAGTTGTGATGTCTTCCAGCGATAATGAGCTATCTCTCAGTGCCACGAGCTACCCATGACACCTATTCTAGAGGTGGAGCAATTTGATGTGTGGGGAGTTGATTTAATGGCCCCATTTGTGAGCTCCTATGGGCAAAAGTATATACTTGTGGTAGTGGACTATGTGTCCAAATAGGTTGAGGTAGTTTCTATGCCTGAGAATGATGGAAAGAGTGTTGATGGGTTTTGGAAGAAGAATATCTTCTCAAGGTTTGGCACACCCAAAGCTATTATTAGTGATGGTGGTTCCCTTTTTTGCAATAAGGTATTTAGTCCTCTTCTGGCCAAATATGGGGTTAAACAAACAGAACAAGGTGGCAACACCTTATCACCCGTAGACCAGTGGCCAAGTGGAGGTATCAAATAGGGAAATAAAGGCTATTCTGGCAAAAACAATGAATGCCAACAGGGCAGATTGGGCAAGAAATTTAGATGATGCTCTATGGGCATATCATGCAGCTTTCAAGACACCTATTGGTATGTCTCCATATCAATTGGTGTTTGGAAAGGCATGTCATTTTACAGTTAAGCTTGAACATAAGACACTCTGGGCATTGAAAAAGCTAAACCATAGTTGGAGTGAAACTGCTAACCTGAGACTAGATCAAATCAATGCGATGGATGAGTTTCGTTTGAGAGCTTATGAGAGGTCTGCAATGTACAAGGAGAGGATGAAGTTGTATCATGTTAAGTATATTAAGAAAATAACCTTCACTCCTGATGACTTGGTTTTACTTTTCAACTCCAGACTTTGTCTGTTTACGGGGAGTTTAAGATCTAAATGGTTTGGACCTTTTAAGGTAACTCAAATGTTCCAGTCAGGTGCTACTGAGCTTAAGAATGACAAGGGTGAGAGGTTCAAGGAAAATGGTCAGCGTATCAAGGCATACTTGGGTGTTCCAGAGGATGTGAAAATAGTGGAGGAATGTAAGCTTGACGATGTCTGAGTAATCAAATAACCCGCATCGCTCCACGACGTTAAATTTTACACTTCTTGGGAGGCAACACAAGATTGTAATTATAATAGGTAGTTTACTTTGTCTTATTTTTCGTTCTTTTTAAAGAGTCACTAGGTGTTTATGTGTGTAGGAAGGATTTGAACAAAGAAGTGCAGAACTGAGTGCAGACAACTCTTCACGGGCAGTCCCACGGATCGTGGCGCTCTTCACGGACAACTTTATTGCTCGTCATCCTCAACAACATCCTAAGAAGCTTACTCGAAGTTAAAATAAATTGATTCACGGAAGGATTTATAGTCCATCATGCTTGGCACGGACCGTCTTGCCTCTCGTAAACCTCAGGTAAATTCACACACTCAAATTCATGTTCATGGACTCATCTATGGTCCGTGATGCCCTTCACGGGTAACTTTAGGGTCCGTCGTCCACAAACCAGCAGTACCATTAACCCGACCCGACCTGCGCGTAAAGGGAAATTAATTTGAACGCTTATAAGCTATCCTAAGTGCCAAGGCTGAGTTCTTTTCCTTTTCCTCTCCTTTATAAAGACTATTAGAAGTATAAAAAGGGTTTTTAATCTCTAAATTATCCATTCTTCATCAAAAACTTGCAACCCTAGTGTTATTTTTTCAAGAACTTGAAGTCGAAATTCATATTCTCTCTTTTTTGTGGTAATTTCATTCTAAATTCATAGTAAGTTCTTCTAAAACTTATTATAAGTTTGATATTATCGGGAAACAAGTTGGATGTACTTTGATTTAGTCGATTTAACCATTATTATATGATGTAATACTATGGTTCATACTAAATTTGTGTGGGTCGGTTCCAACTGGGTGAGTTTGGTGTTGTGTTTGTGTGGGTTTGTCAAAATTGTTTAGAATTGGGAATTTTCATCTATAAATGTAGGAATAATGTGTAGAATCGGTTGTTGAAGTGTATGGGTTTGGTCCATTGGTTAATAATTAGTGGTGAATGTTGAAACTAGTTTATTGCTTATATGTGGGTAAGGTCTTTGTAGACGTATTGTTATTGTTTTGATGGAGGCATGAAAATGTTCCTCGGAGAATTCTATGTGTAAGTCCACGATGGACTTCATGACCCGTGAAGGACATCACGAGCCACAGGGTCACTCGTGGTCCACATTTAGCACATCACCAAATCATTGGCTAAGTTCACGAGGATCCAAACAGTCTGTGGTAACCTTGACAGACTGTGATGTCTTTCGTGAACCATCACCACAGTATGCCCCTGCAGACAAACACACTATTTCTAGTCCCACGAAGGTCTTCACGAACTGTGGTAACAACCACGACCCATGTAGACCCCCCGTGTATAAAAAAATAATTTTTTTTTAGTTTTTGTACTTTTAATTCTATTTTTGCATTTCAATTATGTGGCCCTTCCCAATGATAGATTGGGTGACGAAATTCTTAAGGCAAGGTGTCACATTGTAATTACACAAGGGAAGTCTGAGCACCCCATAGTGTGTCATTTTACTGATTTCTTTACTAATGGGTATTTGTATTTCTTAGGTACTATGGGTTCCCCGTAAAAAGAACGTAGCCCCACATTCCTCGTCCACAGCTTCTCAATCGGAATGTGATAACACTTCAGAGTCTAGTAGTTAGAAGGATTCGATAAATACGATTATCAAAAATCACCTACCTCGAACTACTAGATCCCATATAGCTAGGGCCATTCTCCAGAACACCCCTTCCCAGTGTGAAGAAGAAGGTAGTAGTTCCGGTAATGGATAAGAATAGGGTAGCAAGTCTAATACTGATTCGGGAGGTAGTGCAGAGTCCGCTAGCGATTCCCAGGAAGATGCAACTACATCTCCACTTGCAGTAGGACCAGAAGTTGCAAATGGAGCACAGGCTGAGATATGTGCCGAAGATGAGGATGAGGATGATGATGTTAGTCCAGATGATACAATGGTCCATTATGTGAATCTCCATGAATTTGATCTAATGGTGAGACATCAACTGATTAATTGTTTCAGATCTATGTGGACTCTGGAAAAGTTTAAAGAGTTCTTCAAGAATGGTATCGTGAATAAGTCAAGCAACTTTAAGAACATACCACTAATGCCTGAGATTAAAGTAGTGATGGCGAATATCCAGGCATTCCTATATACTTACAAACTCTTCCAGCTTCACCAGTTTGAATGGATGAACAATGCTCCTAGGGAATACACCAGCCAACTACCTCAAGACTTCTATGCCATTTATGCAGCCACTTAAATAAACCTTGCAGCGGAAACTGAAACCACTAAGAGAGCTCATAAGACAGTTGCAGCTATGTTGGGTCTTTTGGATACAGTCATTCTGAGATAAAAGATCATGAACATCTCTGAAGAATTAATCAATCGGATGTTACATGGCCTAGAGTACACAACGCCAACATCTGTAGGATTATTTGAGGGTAAATACCATGCTTCTACTAGTGAGTTGGAGATAAAGGATCCTAGTTCGCGAAAGAACATCATGCGTTGGATTGCAGGTTATATTGCTACAGAAGGAGAGGCAGTAGCATGGGTGTTTGACCTACAATGTGTTGATTATGAAGGCGTCTCTCACTTTTTTGGCCAATGTTTGGTGGTCCATAGTTTAAGCACAATTGTGACCCACTGAAAATGATAATACACTTTCTCTATCAATAAAATCATTGGTTGCTTGCCTCATGGTTGGTTACCTTGTCAATGCGGGTCTGATCATCACCACGGATATGCATGACAGAGCGCTGAATGAGCGAGCAGGTTTGTCGTTTCCCTGTCTAATAGGGAAACTTGGTTTGTAGGTTAACGTTCCTCCAAATATGTTTGTGGATAAACTAGTTGAGGCATTCAAGATAACTGGTGCTTCCAAAATCAAGGATGTCACCAATCCTCTGTTTGGAAGAAAATCAGGAGTGGTGGGACCACTAGAAATAGTACTACATACACCAACAGTCATCCCACATGGTGAAGGCCAAACTGAGCCAGGTGAATCCTCATATCCAGCTTCGGGGGCATCATTACCGCCACCGGCCTCAACCAAATTGCCCGTTGGATCCCTAACTCATAGAGGGCGATGTGTTGGCTTCGGAGAAGTGAATAAAAGATGAGATGTCGATGGAACTAGCTGTCTTAAAAGAAAGAATGTATGGCTTGGAGGTCCATGTCCAAGCTCAGTTACAGGCTGCAGGTTCTATCAGGACTGACGAGTTCAAGAAGCATTCTGCCGAGATGCAAGCTGAAATCGCTAAAATGGCTGAAAAGCCGATACATGTGCCCACTCCGGTCATGCCAGAGTCCTTGATGCAATTCCTTAGTCAATAACCCACTAATCAATCTCTTCATAGCCATTAGGGTGAAATTCTACAAGCAAATCTGGAAAGAGAAAACACAAGGTTCGAGAGTCTGATGAAGAGTTGTCGGTTGACCTTTCCAAGGAAGAAAGCAGACAACACAAGAAAGCCCGTCTAACGTCTCTAAAATGAATTAGGAAGAACTAGAGCCTCACATGTGATTTTGAAGTTGAGAACTTTATGAAATAATGAGAATAGAATTTTGAAGTTTGAGGTAGTATGTTTTAAGGCCTTGTCATTGAAGTTTGGACATTGTATGAGGGTGAAAACTTTTAGAAGTGACTCCTATACATAGAACATCATTTTTAGGGTTAAACATTTGGGTACAACTCCCTAAGGACCACCCAAGGGGTCCTTGAGGAGGACCCCAACATTGCCCAAAAGCTATCAAAACAGCTTCATTTAGGCCCATGATCCACGCCCCTTAGACCAACCTACGCCCCGTAGGTCTTGGGCGTAGGTCAAGGCCTGCAGCAGGCCTAAAAATAGAGTTGCAGTACCATACCACGAAGGCTATTCACGGCCAGTAGACCCATCCACGATCCGTGAATGGGTGGGCGTAGGTGCTGCTAGATTTTTAAGTTTTAGTTTTAATTAGGGGGTTTGGGAATTGGTTTGTTATTTAGTTAGAGGTTAATATAGATCGGTTAAGTGATTAAATAGCCTCCTATAAATAGTTAATAGACCCCTAAACTAATGAGTTAACTCATTTAGACTTCATTTCTCAAATCAAAACCCTCCATCTCAAACCACATTCTCTTTGAGATCTCCATTGAAGACTTCAAGTTTCCAAGGTCAATTTCATGAAGCATTTCCAAGATTTTTCAATGGGATTTCGTGTATTCTCATCTAATAGGTATGGTGATCCTTTATGTAGGGTTAGTTTTCACCCTAGAGTCAATTTAAAAGATGTTTTCCAGGTTTCCAAGTTTCACCAAAAACCTAGATTTCACTCAAACTTATGGGTTCTTGAATCAAAGTTTTCAAATGATATATTATGATATTGATTTTAGTTGATCATCTAAGATGAAAAACTCTATGAACCCATGAATTCTCTCAATTTCTCAAATTATGCCTTATGATGTGGGTTATTGATCATGACAGATTATGCCAATATTGATTTACATTATTGAATTGTATCATCATCTATACCTAATTATGAAGAATTATTGTTGTATTGATGTACGGATCTATTGGTGTGTTGGTGAGTTGGAATCTAAGGCCTTGAAGTCATATTGTGATTGAATTAGAATTGTTAATGTAATGATTGATCCACTTGAAAGGTTGGGGTGCTTATTTGATAGTTATATGAATTTGAATTCAATGACGTTAAGGTGATTATTTCTTGAAGCATATGTACACGTGATTCCAATGATAAAATGATGATCTTATATAGAATGTGAATGTGTATCTTGAATTGGCAGGCCTAGGCATCCTATTATTGTATAAATGAATGTATAGATGAATGTGTGTCTGGAATTGGTAGGCTAGTGCATCCTCTTCTAGACTAATGAATGTATCTTGACTTAATGTCTAAATGATCATGAATTGGTATACCTATAGTTGTTAGCCTCTTTATGAGTGAATGAATGAATGAATGTCTTTTATTGGTATACCTATTGTTGGTAGCCTCTTTATAAATAAAAGAATGATGAAGTAGTCTAGGCTAAACCTTGTGTTGGTAGACTTAATGGTGGTAGCCTACCATAAATGGTCTAGGTGCTAAATGTGACTATAAAACCTTGAAGCGGTAGACCAATGGTGGTGACCTCCTTCTTGTGTGAAATGGTGAACCTCGGAATGATAGACCTAAAGGTGGTGGCCCTTTCTAGGAAATCAATGTGCTATCCTTTTTAACTTAAATCGATAGACCTAATGGTGGTGACCCTTCATGTGTATGTGTCTTGGATCGGTAGGCCTAATGTTGGTCGTTCTCTCAAGCACACCAATGTAATGTTAATGTAACTACTCTATGGGAATGTAGGCTAAGTACCGAGCGGATATGGTTAGATGGAGGTTCTCCCAATGTTATGCCGAATCTCAATGAACGTCTTTCATATCCCATAACTATGTGCCCACATAAGTCCTAGCTATGGATCAACCAAATCTAGATGAACCAATCTCCCTTAGGCAAGGGTACCACCTTTTTACGATGTGGGGATAGAACATATGATTCTATGAACTAGCTCTCCTGGACTATATCGATTAAATGCTTATTCCCATCACGTGGGATGTATACTCTAGTTACTTGATAAGTTCTACAAAGTGTAGGTAGTAGTATGGGATGCTATCTACACATGGCACAAGTAGGCTTTGAAAGGACTCGAGTGAGTTCCCCAAGTCTTAATGACTAATGTGTGAAAGTCCTCTAAATGAAGCTAATAAAGAATGCTGACTTATTATCTCTATAATGTGATACATATCTCTCTTATATTGATGAAATGAGTTGCTTAGCCTACTATGTTGAGATGTAAAGGTTCTTGTCTATTGTACCCTTGAGGAATACTTAGGTGTGGTATGAAGAGGTAGTATGGGCTGCCACTTTATGTCTTACTTAAGTGTGTATTAGGGTAACATTAGATAATGGCCCTAGAATGTTGAAATGACCTATTTAATGTATATGATTATGTAATGCATCTTGGTACTAGTTGAAGCATGATTTCTTGAGGTGAAGGTTAAAAGATAAATGTAATGGCTTACATGAGACATTGTAAATTGTATGTTTGTTGTCACTTATATTATGCCTCTATTGTTCAATGTTTATGAAGTTTTACCTAATGGTATAAAAGCATGACTTTCAACAAAATGTCCCTTTTAGCATGTTTTTGCATGGTCATCATACTTAGTGCTTAATTGTTCTAACACCATCTTCTTTATATTTTTACTACAAGTGTAGGTTGAGGTAGCTAGTGGATTCCCTAGTTGAAGGCTTGAAATCATATTCCTCCAAGACTTGGTATGGCCTCATGGATTTGAGGACAAAGACCTCTTATGTTTTATTTTTGATGTAATAGACATGTTAGTATTTCTTTAGATTGTAAAGGGCCGTGTCTCTATGATGTTGAGATTGTGTCTAAGATGGCCATGTGAGACTTAGTATTTTCGCTACTTTATGAAATGAGATTTTGATAGTTTGGTTAGTGAGAAAAGTTTTAAAATCCGTACTATTTTTACTATCTATGTGATGAATGAATGTTAAGAGGCTTGTACAAGACCCATTCGGGGTCAAGTACGTCGTGTTACAACTAAGGGGTGCTCTCAGGTCGTGACACCCCGCAAGGCTTCGAGGAAAAAGGTAAGAGAACCATAAGCACTTTCACAATAACCACGAGATGTAGTGTTAGCTGGTGCTTCTGGTAGCAGAGTACATATCCTGGTTAGTGGTAGGCAGCTTGATCCAGAGCTGGTTTTTGAAAGTGCACCCATTGATGAGGGTGCCAATGTTGATCCGGCTACTGGCGCCTAGTGTGTCGTAGGTATGACCCCTCCTCATAGCCTTGTATTATTTTTCTTCATTGACTTTGAGGGCAAAGTCATTTTTTTAGGGAGGGGGTGGTGAGCAATCTGCCATTTTAGCTGTTAGAATGAATAAAGGTTGACTTTGTGTTGTCTGATAATTGTTTTTGTCTAATAACTATGATTGGTGTGTTTTGGGTTTTGATGAAAATGTGAAGTTTTTGTGTGTTAAGTTGTGCAACAACTTGTTTTGTTTGTAATAAGGGCCTTAATCTAAAATTTGACTGTTACGCTCTTTAGATTACCTCTTAGGTACTTATGAGTTGTGCAATGCTAGTATGTAAATAAATTGGTGAACCAAGAAACTAGAGAATATAGTCATGTGTCATGTGTGTGTGAGGTTTGCTTGAAGTTTAATGCTAGAAGCTGAAAGTAGAACTTGCCGGAGTAGTCTTACTTAAATCTGAGAATAACTTGATAGGAAAGGATCAGTAGGCCATTTTTTCTAGGCCATTGAAAATCCAAAGATACAACAACCAAATAAAAAGCTTATTAGTTGAACCTGATTTGAGCCTGAAAACAAGTTTTGTTCTTACCCCTTAAATATCATATCACTGGGCCTCCGAAGATACGATGTCACAACTCTGGCAAAAGGCCTAAGTTGAGGGTGATTACTACCCGAGAAAAAAGGAAAAGTGAAAAAGAAGGTTCAACCAGTTGGCTGAAAGAACAAAATGTGCAATAAATAAATAAAAAAAAATAAAAATAATGGCTGTTGGGATGTACTGAAATGAACAAAAAGAGGGAATCGCTCAAAAAAAGTTGTGTGCGGATGAAACTTTGGAGAACCAAGGTACTAGTCACTCCCAATCCCAAAAATCCATTTCCTAGCCTGAGCCTATGTTACAAGCTGATAAAGTCCTACGATGATCCTCTTCTGGTTGTTGGAAAGATAGAGCGTAGAAAGCAAGGGCAAACCTATGGTGTTTTGTTGTTAGTGTTATAAGTTCTTTGAGAGTGTGAGTGTAGAAATTAGTCCTAGTTATCATGAGAGAGGGACTTCTTTGGTGTGAGGACACAATGATTGCATTTGATATTTAGATTGTGTTAGCTGCTAGTACACATACATAAGCATGGCCGACGGTGAGTAATGAGTTGTCATATATTGATACTTGCATGTTAGATTAAGGATTTTGGATACAATTTATGATTGAGATGGGTGCTGAACGGTTTCAAACGGATTTTGAATGTTTGACTACTAAAGTTATTATTTTTCTCATCATTTGAGGACAAGTAATGATTCTACGTTGAGGGTGTTGATGTGCCGCAAAATCTTGGCACATTTGATGCTCGAAAACTAACGATTAATACTAATATTGGGTGTATTTATATGGATATGATGTGTTTGGTAGTGTCGTATAAGTGAAATAGGTGGACGTGAAAGAAGAGGGAAAAGAATAAAATGTAGTGAAAGTGAGCAAGTAAAGACCACGGAAGGCATCATGGACCATGGTCTTCACTGCTGATCATGATGATGGTCGTGAAGTACCTTTCTAGTGAGCAAGTGTGGAGAAGATCCATTGTGGCAACATTATGTAAGAACCACGGACGGCCTCACGGGCCGTGGTCCTCACAACGGTCAGTGGTAGTGTCTGTGAAGTTGAACTAGTGCCCCGGAGTAAAGGAGTGAAAATGAGAAGTGGCCAAATAAAGACCACAGACTCCCACACGAACCCTGATCCCTATGATGGTCCGTGGTGTTGTCCGTGGTAACTTTCCAGTATGTTTTCTTTGAAGATCCAAGTCTCAGAAGTGCCAAGTAAAGACCACGAAGGGCTTCACGAACCGTAAAGCCCTTGAATGATCGCTAGAGTGTCCGTGAAGTTGCTCGACAGTTTAGTCCTACTTTAAGTAGGACTCATTTTAGACATTCTATTTGAATTAATTAGGTCATATTTTTGTTTTTATCTCGTCATATCTGGAACGAGCGACTAAGTTTCAAATATTCTTAGCTTTGGTTTTGGACGATTAACACTGAATCAAGCTTCGAAGTTGGATTTTCGATTTTGAATTATCAAGTGTTTATCGACTTTGCATATTTTCGTAAGTACTTTCTTATCATGTTTTCATTGTATAACTCTGTATTTTTACGTGAAATTATGAGTGGCAAAATACCATAACTGGGATTGTGGGATCTATGACGTAAATCTAAGTGTAATTTCATAAGACTAGTAAAAGGCAATTTATATTTGTAAATCATAGCTCATGTATTTGTAACATCCGGCATTTTGAAATAACGATGAAGAGGCTTAGAATTGGAAATAGTCATTTTTGGAAGGAATTTAAAAATCTGGAAATTTGGTCAAGTATGGAAAAAAGTGAGTTTTTGACCAACTTTGAGCAGTCATAACTCCTAGCTTATGATGATTTAGGTGTAGTTCCAGTTATGTTTGCGAAGCTCGTGGAATGATCTTTCCAACACAATTGATTTTTCTAAATTCCGAGTTCGTATGAGTGAGTTATGCCCTTCGGAAGTTGGGCAGTTGGCAGGGAAGTCCGTCCGGAAATATGTAAGGGTATTTAGGTCTTTTCCCTAACCAATTCTTTTGGTTATATTAATGTGTTAGACTGATTTTTAGATCAGTTTTTCCCATTTTAAAAGAGTGAGAGCAAGGGTTTGAGAGTGAAGAGGAGAAGAAGAGGAGAAAGAGAAGATCAAGCAAGGTTTCGTCAAAGATCATCGTGGATATCGTCGGGGGTGATCCCTACTAGTTATGTGCGTTCATAGTGTTGGGTTGGTTCTTTGCCCCACACGCCAAACTCGTTTTAATTCCGAGAAAGATTTAGTTGTGTTTGTTGAAGTCTTGTGGTGATGATTGTTGAAGTTGTAGTTGTGTTGTGTTGAAGTTCTTGTTGGTTTGGTGTATGTTTCCGGTGGTGTTTTCAAGTTTAATCTATTGTATGTTGAGGGTTGTTATGTTTCTCAGTGTTTGGTGTTGGAACCTTTGAGGTTGAGAGGGTTTAGAGTGGGAGAAAAGAAGAAGAAAAGTCGAGTTTCGGGGAAAAAGGGTGGGGCGTCGCGCCTGCCAGCGCGCCCCAAAAGGGGTTCTGAATTTTCCCCCTTGGGGCAGCGCGCCTAGCAGGGCGCCAGCAGGCCCTTCTGAAGTTTCAGGGCTGGCGCCCCGCGCCTCTCAGAGCGCCAAGGACGCCAACCTTTCCCATTCTTTCCCCACTTTTTCATGCATGTTCATTGGTATTGTACCTATGTTTCATAGTTGTTTCCAACACTCCAAAGTACGTCTAAACGTCAAGAACTCATCCATAAACATGTAATCATATACCTTGAATCCATAATCCAATTCAAGGCGAGTTAGGATCAAAGTCAAGTTTAGAAGTTAAGAAGTAAGTCAAGCAAGTTTTCAAAGTTGTTCAAGAGTCTTCATTGAATGTTTTAACTTCATTTGTTAAGGCTCAAGTTTCAAGTCTCAAGCAGAGTATAGAGCTTCAAGTCAAGTAAAGAGTCTCAAGTTTCAAGTTTTAAGCAAAGCATAGAGTTTCAAGTTAAGTCAAGAGTTTAAAATTGAGTTCATTTCTCAAAAGCTATTAGGGAACTAAGTATTCCCAAAGAAGTTTACAGATGTTTTCACATTTAAGATGAGAGGAAACTGAGATTTCCAAAAGAGTATTGAGCAGTTTGAGTACTATCTCTTTTAAGAGAAAGATGAGTTTTGCAAAAAAGTTTCTAAAACATGATTAGTATGGAAATCGAGTATGTCATCCATGATCATATTAAAATATGGTTTTGATATGTTCTTTTTAGAAAGAGTTTTCAAGAGAAATTACCTCTTTTAAGAGGGTAGCTTGGAGAAATTTTCTCAAACTAAAGAAAGTTGTGTTTAAAACACTTATAAGCTAACGTATATTTTTTTGGGAGTAGTCTTGAGCACCGAGTTAGGGACATGAGTTCATATTAACTCAACTCTCCATAAGAACCATGAGCCAACATGGGATTTAACGGGTCATACTTTTTAGATGATCACGTAAGTTAAGCTAGTGGATCCACTTAGTAAAGTTAGCTTCCTATATCACGGCAAGGTATAGGATGGTCCTCGGGCAACGTGAGGTAAAACATTGTATCATCACTAGAGCACCTAGTGGTGGTTATTGATTAGAGAAACTCCCACAGTAGAAAATTGCATGGTTCCTCGAGGGGTTCTGCTTAGTATGGATGGGGGTATGGGACTTCATTCATGCATTGCACAAGTAGACTTTGAGGGGAAGCATGGTATTTTATGATATTATAAATATGATGTTGACGTCATGTTTTAATAGTTTTACGAGCTTTATATATTGCATGTGTCTTATTGCGTTATATATTGAGTTCAGTTATTCATGAGTCGAACAGAGCCAAGGTAAGTGTTCTTTTGTACCCATTTTCAAGCTTAAGTTGTGGTTTAGCTTTCCAGCTCGCATACTCGTACATTCCATGTACTGATGCCAGTTGGCCTGCATATTATTATGATGCAGACACAGGTACCCAGGATCAGCATTTAGCACGCCGTTGATCCAGTTGAGCACTCAAGAGTCAGTGGTGAGCCTCCTTGCTTTTCGGAGGACTCTGTTCTTTTGTGTTCCTAGTTTTGTTTCATTAGGATGTTGCGGGGTCTGTCCCAACATCCATCTCAGTGTTATTTGTTATAGAGGCTTCATAAACAGTCAGTCAGTTAGTTTTGAGTCTCTCAGCTATGTATATATAAATATTCTATTTTGAGACTCGAGTTGCCTTTTTGGCCAGATTTTATTAGTTAGGTTGTTTTATAACCTTGCATTGCATTGAGTTATGTTGTTGAGTTAAGTTTCCGCTGAGTTAAGAAAGCCAGGTCAAGGATTCGCTTGAGGCCAACAATGGTCGTCGAGTGCCGGCCACGCCCAGGGTGTAGGCTCGGGGTGTGACAGTATTCTAATGAGTGAACACATTAGAGTTAGCATGTATCTGTCATTTATTCAAGAGAAAAGTGATAGTTTTGAAAAAGCTGAATAAACCTTGTGAAATGGAGTCAAAGTTTGAGTTCGAGAGAAAAGAACTTTAACACTATCATAAGCAAGAGTAACACTTGTTAACACTCTAGGACCAAGAGGGCTTGAGTGAAAGTTATTTATTTAGACTGAGAAATGTTAGATATATCTAACTCGCCTGTATTTTGCAATGACAAATTGCCTGAAACTCATTTACGAAAAAACACTAGATGCAACGTAATGGGGAACCCAATCCTAGTTTCATTTAATTCTCAAAACAACTTTAAAATCAACACTTTATTAATTGTTAAACTAGATCATAGTTAACAACCTTGGTTACTAGAGCTTTACAGTTAAACCCATTTTTACATTCTGTATTTGTTTTCTCTTTAGGAAATAATAGCAACATTTGGGTAAACACGACAGTGAAACCATTACTATAAAGAAATTCTCTGTGGGATTGACCTCAACTCACGTTGAGTTCTATAAATTGACTTCGACCGTTTATACCTTTTAATTGAAGTGTAAGTTTGGACGTATCAGGTGCCTTTTCATCTCAATGGGATTTGAGGCGTGACATAAAACATGTCATATTTTTACAATAAAATATTATTTAATATTAAAGTTTTTTTAATAAGATAATTTATAGTCATATAAATGTCTAAAATTTGTTATAGATCATTAATCTAAAAAAGATTAAATTTAAGGAATAAAAAAATAAAAATTATATTAGTGCTCTATAACTAAAATTTTGCTATGTGCGCTTCAATGGAGCATTTAATTTGCATAAATCGCGACGATTTGTTTAAATCGGGGCGTCTGTGTCTATGATAATTGTGTTTGTATATGTATATGTTCTTTGTGTTATGCTAGAGTGGCGAGCAAGATTAGGAGAGAGAGAGAGAGAGGAGAGAGGCGACCAAGAGTGGAGAGAATTGAATTGTATATGTATATCGATCGGTTAGATAATTGTATATATGTAACTACTATGTATATGTATAATTGATTCTGTTTGTATGTCTGCATAAAAGTTAACAATTGAATAGAGTTAATATACAACTGAATCGAGTTAAAACATTTATATATTAAATCTCTCTCTCGATTTATACAAACACAAATTACACAAAGTATTTTGTAATTTGTGATTGTATAAAGCGCACGCGTGCAGCAGAAAGAGAGGGAGTAGGAGAATATTTGTATGAGTATAATTATAAGTAGGATGGAGAGATATGTATTTGAATTTTTGTATACAATATCTCACTTTATATAAACACAAACACAAACACAATTTATTCATTTGTATTTGTATAAAAGTGATAGAGGTGAGGGAGAGAATTGAGATTGACGAGAGAGATTTAGGGGGAGAGAGACAAGAATGGCAAAGTGTTTGCAACGAATTGGAATTAAATGAAAATGTTGCTATTACATTTATTTTGAATCAATAGTTTGCTATAATGCACATTTTTCCCTACTCATTCATGTATTTTGAACATATTCGAATGACATTCGTAACAATAGTTCTACATTGTGTGTTTTTTGTATATCTGAATGACATTCGTTTCAGTTTTTAGAGTCTTGAACTTGATCATACTTTTATTGGCAGTATTAATTCCATTAAGTAGTCTATTTGTTCGAATTTTAATGTGGTTTAAAATTATTTCTATATATTTAATATTTATACAAACAATTTTTCTTGAGTTATAATGGTTGTTATTAACAATTTGTAGAAAAGTATAAATACATTTTAATGATGGTTCTTATTAAATTTTTTATAACCATAATTTTATATAATATACTATATATACAAATCACTATACACAACTGTATAATGATTATACCTATAATTATACAAAATTTTGATATGCATATCATTCTATACATTAGAAAGATCAATTGTATAACACTTATGTACAATTAAGTTCAATGTTCAAATACACCATATATATATGTGTGTGTATAATGGCCACAATTCTCTTATAGTAGTAATACATAATCATAATTTTGTTATATACAAAAAAGGTAATTCACACTTTTCATATTTGATCTTGAATAAAACAAGGAGAAAGAAACATGTTTCAACAAAAACTGTTCAAGGTGAATATGACATTACAAATTAGTTCAAAGCAAATCATTTCATATAACAAAGTTTTGTTATAAAAAAATAATATGCGACAAGTCTTAAAGTATCTGTAAAATATAAACTTATATCCCATTATATAATGCATTAATCTTCTTGTAGCCAATTTCGACATGAACGCCTATTGTGACCTACAACCCCACATATGCTACACATATTTTTTCCTTTAAGCCCAAGCAATTCGTATTTTGTTTTTGCACGAGGTTTTTTTTGGCCTGCCTGGAGATCTTTTGAATTTTGGAGGCAGAACTTGATCAGACATTATGTATTCAGGTATCACTCATTTTGTTACATCAGGCAACAGAAAAATTGGTAACTCATAAATCTTCAACATTGTCTTTGGTTTGTATAAGTCAGAGCAATATCCATCAGGTATTAGACTCTTCCACATTAATATAGCCTAAGCATGTTAACATGGTGTTTCTTCATGTTGAAACCTGCCACAGCTACATGTTTTATCATTTAAAGAGACTACAAAATTTCTACCATCGCGTTCACATTGTGCACATATTCAGTTGAGGCCACAACCTGCTATTAAAAAAATTAGTTATATTAATTATGTCACAACCCGAGACTACCCCCTGGACGTGACCGGCGTACTTGACCCCGAAGGGGTCTCGTACAAGCCTCTTAGCATTCATAACTTGAGATATCAAAATAGTGCGAAATTAAAATCCTTATTTAAAATCCATAGAATCTAAAAACTTCATTAAAAACAGCAAAAGTCTATTGTATCACATGGACGTCTAAAGCAATATCTCAAAACAAAAGTATCGAAAATCTAACAAATGTCTATTACCTGAAAGAAGTGGAACATAAAAGTACTTGTCCTCGATCTATGAGAACGTACCACTTAGTCTTGGAAAAATCTCAATCCAAGCCCTGGAACTAGTCGGATAGCAACTCACGTGACGGAAACTACACTTGTAGTAAAATAAGAGAAATATGGGTTGGCACACAAAAAAGAACTAAGTATGATGACCATGCAAAAATCATGCTTAAAATGGACATTTGGTCAAAACCATACATATGCCAATTTTGAGAAAAACTTCATGAACATAGGTAAATGAGGCATAATATACAACCATATCCGTAAACAAGTCATGTCATCACATTAAGCTTTCACCTTAAGTAACCCCAATGACATACCTTGTGCAATGTATGAATAGCATCCCATACCACCATCCACACTAAAGTACCACATTAAGATCACCAAAAGTGAACTTACCATTCATCCCTTTTTTTAAACCTTTAGACAATGCACACACATAAGAAACATAAATATTTCATAAGTCATGACAAGGACAATAACTCATAATACAATCCAAGTAAGGCATGCACCATTACATTATACATTTAAGTCAACATTCTTCATTAACTTCATTTATAGCACTTTCATTCATTAGTCATTAAGACTTAGAGAACTAACTATAGCCCTCTTGAAGCCTACTCGTGCCATGTATGGATAGCATCCCATACTACCACCCACACTTCATAGAACTTCTCAAGAACCATAATCCACATCTCACATGATGGGAACAGGCATTTAACTGACATAGACCATGAGAGCTAAGTCATGGAATCCGGTGTCATATAGCCCCACACCATAAAGAGGTGGTCTACTTCCTAATGTAGGACCCGTAAAATTTAAGCAATGGTCGAAACTACTACATAATATCCTATGTGGGCACATAGTTACAGGATGGGAAGATGTTCATTGGAACCCTAGCCTAACATTTGGAGACTTTCCATCTTACTATATCAATTCGGTGCTTAGCCTCCATTCCCATAGAGTATTTCATTTTCATTAACATTATTGTACTTGAGAGGGCCACAAACATTAGGTCTACTGACCCAGAGTACATTACACAAGTAAGGGCCACCACCATTAGGTCTACCGATCCAAGGTACATTAAGGATATCTCATTAACTTTCCAAGAAGGTCCACCAACATCGGGTCTACCGATACAAGGTTCATCATCTCACACATGAAAGGGCTACCAACACTAGGTCTACCAATTCAAGGTTTATCATCACATTAGTTTCATGACTCTTCATGAAGGGCTACCAACTCTAGGTATACCGGTTCAAGAAATAGACTAGAATACTTCATTATTCATTTATGAAAGGAATGTCATTGGCCTATCGATTCATATTCATCAAGTCAACACACATTCATTATACAAGAAGAGGATGTCTTAAGCCTACCAGTTCAAGATACATCAATTCATTGAAGCACCCTTCACATTTCATCATCAACATTCATAAGTACATAATCAAGAATAACCTTTCAATAATAACACAATTACATTCTAAACATGATCACATTATTTTTACTGAGGTCACGCACATATACTTTACATTATTCATACATAGGTCCTTCATATTTAGATATACATGGAAGATATCAATCGATTCAATACCACAATATACATAGTAAGTAAACACCCCCACCATTCAAGCGGATCAATAGATCAAAAACAACTCTACTTCAACATGTAATTTGATCATAACTTCCCCTTCAAGGACATAAATCAGAAATCACCAACACACAATTAATTTACTACAATTTAGGCATGGGTAATGATATACTTCAATAGTATAAAGAAATTTAGGAAAATTCTATTCACATGAATTCATCATCAACAAACCCACTTCATAAAGGCACAACTTAGGAATTGAGAGAATTCATGGATTCATAGAGTATTTTCATCATAAATCATCAATTAAACACTAATTCAATCATAATTTATCATTATTAACCATTTGACAATGTTTGAAGAAGGAACCCATGATTTTGAGTAAAACCTTAGGTTTTAGAGAAACTTGAAAACTTTGAAATTTATTTTGAATGGACTCTAGCGGTGAAAGCTACCTCCAGATGAAGGATCACCATACCTTTCTTGTGAATCCCCAAGAAATTTTAGGAATAAACACCTTGAATCCACAACCCTAGCACCCTCTTCTTCTTCTTCTTCTTCCTTGAGAAGTTCTAGAGAGAGAAATATTGAAAAGAGGAACTCTTTTGATTTGATCTGTGTTTTGGAGAAATAAGGAGTAAATGAGTTGTTTGAGGACTTAAAACTATATATACTAGTGATAAAAAAGAAAAATTTAAAAACCCCACATAATAAATACTTAAAGGGAATTTACTTAAAAACCCCCAACTTGGGAAGCCTCGTTAGGGACCATGCCCACTTGGACGGTCTGTAATGGGGCACCACAACCCGTAAAGGTGCCCATGGTCCTCTAGGTAGTAGCTCCTTTTCACTTGCCAAGCCTTCAAGAGGCCAAGGCATGACCACGGGACCTCCTACGATCTGTGGTTGAGACCATGAGTCGTGGTGGAGGTCGTGGTCTAGCCTTAGACTCGTGGACACAAGGCCTTGTAACCTTGACACTAAGTCACTTCCATGCTCAACTTCACGCCTCGTCAAGGGAACCATGGGCCGTGGTGGTGCCCGTGGTCCCTTTACCTGTAGCAGTTCAACCTTACACCATACCTACAAAGCTAAGGTAACTCTACGATCCTTCCAATGGCGCATGGTCATGACCACGAGCCATGATGTGGCTCGTGAAGGGGAGCTTTGACTTGGCACAAAACTAGGGAACACTTCCATGCCAACCACGAGTGGCACCACGATTCGTGGTGGCCACGACGGGTCGTGAAGACCCTCGTGGTCATGCTAGGTAGTGGCTAGGCCTAGTTTTTAGGCAACCTTTGTCCCTCACCATGGCCTACACCAATAACCCTTAGCCCTTTCCTTTAACTCGTAACGTTAACCCTCGTGTTTAGGCTCTAGTTCAACATATCAGTTTATGGGTCGTTACATTATCCCCCCCTTAGGAACATTCATCCTCGAATGACATCTTAAACACTTTAAGGGATAACGACTCAAGACAAGCAGCCCATCATGCATGACACATCAATAACAATGCACAACACTTTGGAGTAAACATCAACTCCTTATCAATAAACTCAATGCAATACAAGGAAGTAGGAACTAAATCTACAAACTCATTATGCATCAATAAACTCAATGCAATACAAGGAAGTAGGAACTACAGCTACAAACTCATTATTCATCAAAAACATCAACATTTCTCATTTTGTTGGAGGAATTACCTTCTCCAACTCACATCATGCTCATTACAACATCAAAAGGCAATTTATGCAACTCTTCTCAAAGACACATTTAAGAATGTTCAACAAGTCAACTCATGAAGCATTTTGGCAACTCATACTAAATGCATATCAACATGAGGAACAAAATCATAAAACTTATTTTCTCATTAAACATAACATGCATAACATAAAGAGATCATGGAAACACATAATCACACGTGACTACAAAAATGAAGCAAGCTACAAGGAACTCTTAGTCTCAAGCTTGAATAAGAATATAAGAAAAAAGATAAGGATCTTGGAACTCTCAACAAAACATTCACAACCATAAGAAACTATCACATACCGGTGCATTCATCCGGAAGAGCTCCTTTGTCATCCCTAGCCCGAAGTGCATAGAAATGACTAATCTTTGTAGCATTTGGATCTAAGACACTAGGAAAAGCTTGCTTAGCCTCCCTTCCTTTGGTCGTAAGAGTAGGGCAACTTCTCACTTGATGATCATTCTTTCCACACCCATAGCACCCACTAGTACTGGCTAGGCACTTCCCAAAATGCTTCTTTCCACATTTGGTGCAAGAAGGTTTAGAAAATGGAGGTTCCCCACCTCTCTTTTGGTTAACCTTAGGAGTGCTTGAAGAACCTTGGTTTGAAGCTCTCTTTTTGAACCTTGGTTGACCTTGGTCATCGGTTCTAACTCTTTTCACCTACTTATTCTTCCTTTTAAGTTTGGACTCCTCAATATATTAAGCATATACCATGAGCCAAGAAATATTCATGTCATTATGGAGCATCGCCGTATGACACTATTCCTCAACTAGGTCGGATAAGCAGGTCACAAATCTACTGATTTCATCCCTTGGGTTAGACACCAAGGATGGGGCATACTTAGACAATTGGGTAAATCTCAATGAGTATTCTTGAAAATTCATGTTACCTTGCCTAAGATTGATAAACTCTTCCATCTTAACCTCTCTTTTTTCACGGGGGGAAAAGGAATGTTTCTTTAAACAACTCCCATTCTATGGGACCCGCTCCAACCGGCCTATTAGCCTTCCATTGAGTAAAGCAAACTTGGACAACATCCTTCAATTGATAAGCGGCTAGTTCCACCTTTTCTAGAAAGGTCACCCCCATATCATTAACTATCTTATACGCCTCATCCAAAAACTCTTGGGAATCCTCTCCCACCTTAGAACCTAGAAACACCGGAGGATTCATCCTCACAAGGTCCCTCAACCTAGAAGTCATAGTGCTTCCAATAGGGTTCACATTAACACCCCTAGTAGCTTGGGCCATCATGGCTTGAGCTTGAGTAGTTATGGCTTGAGCCATCATCAAAAGAGCCGACCTAACGTTTTCATTGGTCATCGCCAGAGGTTCAACTGGAACTTGATTTCCTTGATTGACTTGAGGCACTTGTTCACCCTGAGGATCTTGGGGAGGAACTCCCTCATTCACTATCTCCTCTTCCATCTTTCTTGGGTTCTCCCCTGTATTCATATCCTATAAACACAAGAGAAGGGTTAGGAAAAGGACACTTATAGATCTAAACTCTATGGCACGACTTCAAGAATAATGAAATAAGTTTAACTTCCTAACGTCCTATAGCCTCTCGCTTATAGATGTGTCGCGACTCACACCGATGAACAAAACTCTACTAGACATGGTTTATGAGACATCAACCCTAAAAACCATTCCCAAAACCTTATGCTCTGATACCAAGTTTTCATAACCTGAGACTACCCCCTGGACGTAACCGACGTACTTGACCCTAAAGGGGTCTCGTGCAAGCCTCTTAGCATTCAAAACATGAGATATCGAAATAGTGTAGAATTAAAAGCCATATTTAAAATCCATACAATATAAAGACTTCATTTAAAACAACGGAAGTCTATTGTCTCACATGACCATCCAAAACAACATCTCAAAACAAAAGTAGGGTCACGACCCTTTACAATAGAAAATTTAACAAATGTTTGTTACATGAAAGTAGTGGAACATAAAAGTACTTGTCCTCGATCTATGAGGACGTACCACTTAGCCTTGGAAAAATTTCAATCCAAGCTCTTGAACTAGTCGGATTGCAACTCACTTGCCGAAACCTACATTTGTAGTAAAATAAGAGAAATATGGGTTAGCACACAAAAATGTACTAAGTACGATGACCATGCAAAAATCACGCTTAAAATGGACATTTTGGTCAAAACCATGCATATGCCAATTTGAGAAAAACTTCATAAACATAGGTAAAAGAGGCATAATATACAACCATATCATTATACAAGTCATTTCATCACATTAAACTTTCACCTTAAGTAACCCTAATGACACACCTTTTGCAATGTACCACATTAAGGTCACTAAAAGTGAACTTACCATTCATCCATTGTTTTTACCTTTAGATGATGCACATACATAAGAAACATATACATTTCATTAGCCATGACAAGGGCAATAACTCATAATACAATCCAAGTAAGGCATGCATCATTACATTAGACATTTAAGTCAACATTCTTCATTAGGTTCATTTAGAGCACTTTCATTCATTAGTCATTAACACTTAGAGAACTCACTATAGCCCTCTTGAAGCCTACTCGTGCCATGTATGGATAGCATACCATAATACCACCCACACTTCATAAAACTTCTCAACAACCATAATACACATCTCACATGATGGGAATAGGTGTTTAACTGACATAGACCATGAAAGCTAAGTCATGGAATCCGCTGTCATATAGCCCCACACCATAAAGAACTAGTCAACTTGCCTAAGGTAGGACCGGTAATATTTTAGCATAGGTCGAAACCACTAGCTAATATCCTATGTGTGCACATAGTTATGGGATGTGAATATGTACATTGGAACCCTAGCCTAACATTGAGAGATTTTCCACCTTTCCTTATTCACTCGGTGCTTAGCCTCCATTCCCATAGAGTATTTCATTTTCATTAATATTAATGTACTTGAGAGGGCCACCAACATCAGGCCTACCGACCCAAAGTACATTACACAAGAAAGGGCCACCACCATTAGGTCTACCGATCGAAGGTACATTAAGGATAGCTAATTGACTTTCCAAGAAGGGCCACCAACATTGGGTCTACTAATACAAGGTTCATCATCTCACATATAAAAAGGCTACCAACACTAGGTCTATCGATTCAAGGTTTATCATCACATTAGTTTCTAGACTCATCATGAAGGGCTACCAACACTAGGTCTACCAGTTCAAGACATAGCCTAGAATACTTCATTATTCATTTATGAATGGAATGCCATTGGCCTACCAATTAATATTTATCAAGTCAAGACACATTCATTATACAAGAAGAGGATGACTTAAGCCTACCAATTCAAGATACATCAATACGTTGAAGAACCCTTCACATTCCATCATCAACATTAATAAGTGCATAATTGAGAATAACCTTTCAATAATAACACAATTACATTCTAAACTTGGTCACATTATTTTCATTGAGGTGACACATATATACTTTACATCATGATCATACATAGGTCCTTCATATATAGAGATACAAGGAATGTATCCATCAATTCAATACAAAAATATACATAGTAAGTAAACACCTCCACCTTTCAAATGGATCAATAGATCAAGCGCAATTCTAATTCAACATCTAATTTGGGCATAACTTACCCTTTAAGGCCATAAATCACAAATCACCAACACAACAATAATTTACTATAGTTTAGGCATGGTTAATGATAAACTTCAATAGTCTTAATCAATTTAGGCAAATTCTATTCATATGCATTCATCATCAACAAACCCACTTCAAAAAGGCACAATGTAGGAATTGAGAGAATTATGGGTTCATAAATTATTTTCATCATAAATCATAAATAAACACTAATTCAATCATAATTTGTCATTAGTAACCATTTGAAAACGTTTGAAGAAGGAACCCATGATTTAGAGTAAAACCCTATGTTTTTGAGAAACTTGAAAACTTTGAAATTTCTTTTGAATGGACTCTAGGGGTGAAAGCTACCTCTAGATGAAAGATCTCCATACCTTGCTTGTTGTCATGACCCAAGGCTAGCCCCTAGACGCGACACGACATACTTGACCCTGAAGGGGTCTTGTACAAGCCCTTAGCATAATCATCATTGTATAAGACATTGAATAATGCGGAATTCAAAAAATTTTGACAATCAATGTCAAAGTGTTTCATATTAGAAAATAAAGTGTCTAGACATCCTCTTATGAAACCATCTTAGTTAAACATAGGAGTCTCAAATAGGTAACATAGCCCTTTACAATATAAAAGTCTTATAATAAAGAGTACATAAGGAGTCTATTATCCTACTACAATTGAAAGAAACATAAGTGGCATCATGTTTGTCCTCGGAACTTGAGGACATACCAAAGTCTTGGAGAATGCAATCCAAGCCTTCCTTCCTTCACAATAAGAGCCTACTAGCCAGAACCTACTCTTAGTAGAAAAAGGGAAGAAATAGGGGTTAGGACAATCACTTATACTAAGTATGGAAGCCATGCAATTAAAACCATTTAAAACATGCATAAAAAGGGACCATTATTGAAAACATGCTATTTCAAGTTAAAAGCCATAATGCACATTCAAGGAATACATAATCAATCCATACTATAAGATAGAGATACATTCATGATCATAAGTAACATTACACAATGCCATAATACATATGTTACATACTTGAGTTCATTTAACATTATAATATAAAGACACCACCCACAACCCCTTTTCAAGTTCACTTGTGCAATGTACATATGAAGTCCCATACCCCCACATGTACTAAGCAAAGCCATCGAAAGGTCACAAGTGTAGTCACATACATTATCAACATCATAATAGGTAAAACCAATCTTATCATCATTCTTAAGTTTCCATTCATAAGGGACTCACACAAGAGCTTCTCGTAAGTCCCACTTGTGCAATATATAGGTAAATTCCCATACCCTCACCTATACTAAGTAGTATCCCTCAAAAAGACCTAGTTAGAGTTCATTGTTCTTATCTTAGTTCATTTTCTTAAACATAGGGATTTTGCAATAACCGACATAGGCCATGTGAGCTACATGGAATCCGGTGTTCTACCTCCATGCCCAAAAGAAGGTGCTTCACTTGCCTAAGGTGAAACTATCATAATTAGCATCTAGGTGGATCCACTAGCTAAAACCTATGTTAGCACATAGTTATAGAACAAGGAGATTGCTACTAGAAATCCGGACTTGCTAAACGTAAAAGGTTTCCATCTCATGAGACAAAATATATCAGGAACCCGGACTTGCTAAACGTAAAAGGAACCCATATGGGAGGCCGGACTTGCTAGACGTAAAAGCCTCCATCTCATATACATGTTCACTCGGTGCTAAGCATAATCCCTTTCAAAGTATCATTTAGTCTTTACTTAAACATCAGTTCATAAACAACACCTTAGGGACTTAATCCCTCATATATCATATAGTTCAAGGGTTTCAAAGATGAGAATAGTCTTTCATCATAGAACCAACAACATGTGAGAACATTCTTTCATACCATAATCATCTAGTGTTTATGAGAATTGCCTCTTATTCAACATAATAACACATCCATAATCATCTCACAACATTCATGTTCATATCATAGCATGCTTGATTACAACTAGGGCTATAGGGAAGAGGAAATCATAACTCAACACCACAACCAACAAATCAAGTAACCACCTCCATCATAAGTAGATCAACAATTCAATAAAAGACTACCTCATCAAATTGAAACCTTCATTCATAGCCTTCAAGGCCTTCTTCAAGATAAAACCCTAATTTCTTGATATTCATTCATCATATAGGATAATACCACAATATAATAATGAATTACATGTGAACATTCTAGATTCTCATCCTTCATTCATCATTCAAGACATGCTAGTGTTTAGATTTGACAAAGAAGGAAATTCATGGGTCTTGTTGGGAATTGTTCATAAACCATAAACATTACATAAATTCATCCACAAATACTCATATATAATCATAAACAACCATTATAAATCAATGGAAACAAGTTTAGAAAGTGACCCACGAAGTTGAGTAAAAACCTAGAATTTGGGGAACTTTGAAATCCAATTTTGAGAAGACCTCTTGGGGAAAAGATCACAAGAGTGAAGAGATCCATACCTTAGTTAATTCCTTGAGAATCAATGGACAAAAATCGTGGTCTTGGTGCCCTAGATGAACCTTGGTGTTCTTAGAGAGAGGATTTAGAGAGAAGTGGTAGGTTTGTGATTTCAATTGGGTGTTTGTGAATAATGGCCAAAACTTGTGAGTTTAGACCTAAATACAATATATATACTACCCCTAAAAATACCCAAAATACCCCTACCTAATTTGTACTAAAAAGGAAAAGTCCCAAAAACCCTTCATTTTAATGGTCCCCGTCAGGGACCACTACCATCAAGATGGGTCGTGAAAGAGCACCACAGGCCGTGGTGCTCCATGTGGTGTTTGAGGCAGTGTCTAACTTTTTGTGGCCAAGACACCCTATGGTCAAGGCAAGACCACAGAGCCTCTCACGATCTGTGGTGAGGACCACGGTCCGTGGTGATGGCCTTGGTCATGACTTGGCCTTGTGGGGGCAAGGCCTTGGCAAGGACTTCAAGACTTGGTGCCAAGTGACCTTCACGAGCAACCCTTCCCCCTCATCAAGTGTACCACGGCCCATAGTGGTGCCAGTGGTGCCTTAGGCAGTAGCTACCCCAAACGACTCCAACTCCCTAAAAGCTAAGGGAGTCTCACGTCCACCTTCACGAGTCGTAAACTGGGTCACGACTTATGGTCCCCCTTGTGAAGGTTAAGGGAATTTCTAGGACACCTGGAGGCTCCTCTCCCTTGGCCAAGGTAACTCCACGAAACCTCCCACTTGACCATGGTCATGACCACATACCGTGGTGGTTACCGTGGAGCTTGAGGTAGTAGCTCCAAGTTTGGGGAAGCCTTGGCCTTTAGCCTTGGCCTTTAGCCTTGGCTTGCCCCTTTTGCTTGGCACTCTTCCCCTAGGCCTTGACTCCTAAACCCCCCATAAGAACCTTAGGTGGTCTACTAACCTAGGGGAATTCATTTTATAGCTTTTGACTCTACATTTAGGCTCTAGTTTAACCTATTATTTTCTAGAGTGTTACAATATTTCCCCCCCTCCTAGGAACATTCGTCCTCAAATGACACTTTAAACACTTATAGGGGAGATAACGACTCAAGACTAGCAGCCCAACAAGCATACAACTTAATAATAATGCAAAACACAAAGGAGGAAACATCAACTCCATTCTCACAACATATTAATACATCACAAGGTAGTAGGAGTCACATCCACAACCCAACATGGACAAGATTCATCATTTCGTATTATATAAGAAGGAACTACCTTCTCCAATTCAATTAAGCTCATTATGAACATTTAAGAGCCTAGTTTGTCAAAATAACATTAATCATGCTCAATACAACCTCTCATGAAGTCAAATACACCCACATCGTACTCAAGTGCAAACCAATCATGAGGAACATAATACATGAAAACTCAAGATGCAATTAAGCATGAATTCTCACAAGAACATGCACACATAAAGGAAATCATGAAAACTCAACATTACACATGACTCCCAATTTACTCAAAATTTAAGGGGGAACTATTTACCTCAAGTTTGAGTAGAAGTTGGAGGAAATAGGTAAGGGTTACGGGACATCATATTCGCTTCGGCTTCCCAAGTAGCACCCTCAACAAGGTTGTTCCTCCAAAGAACCTTAATGGAGGCTACCTCCTTGTTCATTAACCTCTTCAGTTATCGGTATAGTATCTCAATCGGGACTTCCTCATAAGAAAGGTTATCATCAACTCCTAAACCCTCCAAAGGGAGAATTGACATCGGATCACCTATACACTTTTTGAACATAGAGACATGGAAAATCGGGTGAACTAGGGCCAACTCATTAGGCAAATTCAACTCATAAGCAACATTTCCGACTCGTTTCAAAATCTCATAATGGCCCACATACTGGTGACTAAGTTTCCCCTTTTTACCAAAACTCATTAGCCCTTTCATGGGTTAAATCTTCAAATAGACCCAATCACCTACCTTAAACTCAAGATCCCTCTTTCTATTGTCAGCATAGGACTTTTGCCGACTTTGGGCCGTCTTCAACCTATCTCTAATAAGTCAAACTTTTTCAATGGCCTCATAAACCATCTCGAGACAAAGAAGAGCAAATTCACCTACCTCAAACCACCCAACCAGAGATCTACACCTTCTCCCATAAAGTGCCTCAAACGGAGCCATGGCTATACTTCAATGGTAGCTAGTGTTGTAGGCAAATTCTATCAACGGTAGATGATCATCCCAATTACCCTTGAAATCAATAACACAAGCCCTCAACATGTCCTTTAAGGTTTGAATGGTGCGTTCCATTTTATCATCCATTTAAGGGTGAAATGTGGTATTAAGCTTCACTCTAGTACCAAACCCATTTTGGAATGCCTTCCAAAAATGAGAGTAAATTGAGTACCTCTATCCGATATGATAAACAAAGGAACTCCATGTAACTTTACTACCTCTTTAATGTACAACTAAGCATAGTCTTCTGCCGAATAAGAAACCTTGACGGTAATGAAATGCGCTGATTTAGTCATTCTATCAATAATGACCCAAATAGAATTGTGATACCTTCGAGTACGAGGAAAACCTATCACAAAGTCCATATTGACATCCTCCAACTTCCAAGTGTGGATGTCCATATCTTGAGATAAACCTGCCAGCCTTTTTTTCTCGGCTTTGACTTGTTGTCAATTTGGGCATTTGGCAACAAAGTACGCTATGTCCCTTTTTATTCCGTTTCACGATACATATCTGTGGCTCCCGAATGAATGGAATATCGGGACCCCTGGTCCTCTTCCAAAATACTTTCCCTTAAGTCATCCACATTTGGCATACACAACCTTCCTTGGTGCCTAAGTACCCCATCTCCCCCTTGGAAGAAGACCTCTACAGACTTATTGAGAATCGACTCTTTGAACTCCATCAAGATAGGGTCAAGATGTTGCTTAGACTTCACGTCCACAACAAAGGATGACTCAGAATTATGACAGACAATGAAACCACCTTTTGGAGAATCTACTAGTTGGACTCCTAATGGGCCAACCTATGCATATCACGTACTAACTCCTTTTTCTCTTCTTCCACATAGATCACACTACCTATAGATACTCGACTTAAGGCATCCGCGACCACATTGGCTTTTTCGGGGTGGTATACGACACTCATGTCGTAGTCTTTCAAGAGTTCCAACCACCTTATTTGTCTGAGGTTCAACTCGCTTTGACTAAAAACATATTGGAGACTCTTGTGGTCAGTAAACACGTCCACATGTACCCCATAAAGGTAATGTCTCCATATCTTCAAAGCAAATACTACTGCAACTAGCTCAAGGTCATGAGTAGGGTAATTCTTCTCGTGAGTCTTTAGTTGCCTTGAGGCATAAGCAATTATCTTATTGTATTTCATGATAACACATCCCAACCCTACTCTCGAAGCATCACAACGTACTACGAGCCCTTCGGTAAGGTCAATACCAGAGTGGAGATTTATCCTTCAACAATTGAAAACTCCTTTCACATGATTTCGACCATTCGAACTTTGACTTCTTTTGGGTCAAGGCCGTTCATGGAGAAGTGATAGATGAGAAGCCATCCACAAATCTCCTATATTATCTGGCCAACCCCAAAAAGCTTCGAATGTCGGTGGGACTCAAGGGTCTAGGACAACTTTTCACCACATTTATTTTCTTTAGATCAACTTCTTTACCCTCACTAGAAATAATGTGACCAAGAAAAGCAACACGACCCCAACTCCCTAATAGCCAAGGGATTCTCATGCCCACCTTCACGAGTCATGAAGTGGACCACGAGTCATTATCACCCTCGTGAAAGTTGAGGCATTGTCTAGGACACTTGGAAGCTCCTCTCCCTTGGCCAAGGCAACTCCACGAAGCCTCCCACTTGGACGTGGTCATGACCACGAGCCATGGTGGTGGCTGTGGAGTTTGAGGCAGTAGCTCCATGATTGGGGCAGCCTTGGACTTTGGCCTTGGCTTACGCTTTTTGCTTGGCACTCCTTCCCTAGGCCTTGACTACTAAACCCTCCCCCATAAGACACCTAGGTGGTCTATTAACCTAGGGAATTCATTTTATAGTTTTTGACTCTACGTTTAGGCTCTAGTTTAACCTATCATTTTCCAGAGTGTTACACTTGTGAATTCCCAAGAAATTTGAGGAAGAAAACACCTTGAGAGTGGTGTTATCGTAATACCACTTGGAAGGAAAGATAAGGGGAGAAGGATAGGTATGTTCCTCCCCACGAGCGTCAAAAGCCCAAAGATTCTGAGGGTGGCCGGACTAAGGATATGCTCTCACGTATTCTCAACAAGGTTGAAGGGTTCGATAAATTTTTGAAGGAAATGAAGGAAGACGTATCGACTCTCAACCAGATGGTGACATCTTATTCCGTCTCTATCAAGCAGTTGGAGACCCAATTGAATCAAATTTCTTCACATTTAAACCCAAGACAAAAAGAGGGGTTACCTAGTGATACTATGGCAAACCCTAAGAATGAAGTTTGAGTGGGTACTTTCATCGTGGTACGGCTTTATCTAATGCGCTTGTTGGGAGGCAACCCAAGTTTTTATTGATTTATATTTGTTTTTTGAATAATTGATGTTCATTGTGCAGGTGGAAAAGTGGAATGTGTTTGAAAAGTACAGGTTGGCGAGCCAATAGTCCAGTAGGAGACTCGCCAAAGAAGTTGGCGAGCCCAACTAGGACCGTTTTGTACTCACAAAAATCTCAAGAGAGAGTCTGTAAAACTTGGTGGCCCCATAGACAAATCGGTGACTCGTCGAACAGGTCAATGATCCCGTATTTATCCGTCGTTTGGACCCCCAAATTAACTGGAGGTCCTGTAAAACTCAGTGAGGTAATTAACCACTCGGTGTGTCATCGAGTGGATCGGTGAGGATGACTAATAGCGGGAAGGGGCACGAACTGGATGGTTTTTAAAAGGACTAAAGTTTAAAATTTCAAACTCTTTCATATTCCCTCGTTTTTAGCTTCATACAATAAAACCCACACTTTATATTTTTGATATTCTAGCATCTTTCTCGCATTTTTCTCTTACATCTCGCGCTCATAGTGGAATACATTGCCATCTAGCTTTATGAACTCATATTTCGGCATAAAGGTTGGATTTACAAACCTAAACTCTTAAATAGTAGTTGAATTCGAATGCAATTGTATAAATGTTATTGATGTGTGATGGACCTGCTCTGAAATCCTAATTATGTGTTAGTTTACCTATCATAATTTCGAAATTGTGCCTTAACTGCTTGTGTTGTTGATTTCCAAAATTTTGTGCTTTAAAATTGATCATAAACATGTGGGTTGCGTTAAATTTTGTTCTGGTCTAGTCGGATAAATAACGTACTTTACCCAATGATAGAGCGTTTGACGTCATTCTTAAGGGCAAAAGTCGTGAAGTCGCCAATTTTGGCCAAATTGCAGGAAGTCTGAGTACCCCGATGGCATGGGTCATATGGGTCTGGGCTTAATTGATAATGTGTGTTCTTTGATTTTGTTTTTGGGGGCTGCAGGCTTGATTTTGGGAAGCAGGGTTGAAAACTTGCACGTTGTGCAGTTTTGCGAGCTGCGTCGAGCTCCCCAAACCACCGGTAGTTCTCCAAAGTCCCCCTCAATTGCCTTTAATTTCATGTTTTGATTTAGTTTGGGTCTGTAACTTTCGGTGAGAAGCTTGGGATCGCCAAGTTCACTCGGCGACTCATCGAAAGTCTCATATGATCGCCCTTTCTGCTCCCCTAACCCCTAAAATACACTGTAACTTTCGGCGGGCTAGTCTAATCTCACCGAGTGATGTCAGCTCTTCGCCAAAAAGCCCTACATATCACTGACCTATCTATTTTCTAGGAAATTTTTAGGCCAATCCTTTTGGCTCACCAAAGTGACTCGGCGACTCGCTGATCGATTCAGTGAGTCTTTTTGTAACTTGTTTTCTGCTATCTTCTTGGATTAATTCTAACTCTTTTTGGTGTATATTGAATATATAGCTAGGATCAACATAGACAATAGTGGTATGATGCCCCACAAAAGAGCAAGAGGTATTATTATTAATGAGGAGGCACTTGCTCCCTCTAAAAAGAGAAAACAAACACCACCAAAAGGAGGCAAATCAAAGGGCTAACCGCTCGTAGTAGAAAGACTGCAGCACAACTCTGAAAGTGATGGGAAGTCTGCTCAATCTCAGCCCTTATTCTCAGAGCCTGAGGATAACCAGCTACTACAAACTAGGCGGGTTGAGATATGCGCTCGAGTTCGCCAAGATCCGTCTAGGATCCTAGAGCCCATTCTTCCTATTGCTGACACAGTGTCAGCTCCGGCACAGATGGTGGTTCCAGCACCACTAGATCAAGGTCCTCCTCCTCGGCTTCTCAACAGGCTCAAGGCCGAGGGATTGAGGACCATTCTTGAAGAAAAGAGGTTGTCCACAGACGGTGTAGTGGACAGGTACCCCAATGTGTGGGACACTATCCAATTTCATAGGTTTGAGCAGTTCACCAAGCCCCGATACCCCTGTATTACTACATGGGTCTAGGAATTTTACACAACATTTGGTGACCTGGACCAAAGGGGAAGAAGAAGGCTAGTGCCTCCAGACCGGTAAAATCCATCATGGTCCAGAGGAAACAAGTGAGATGCAACAACGATTATATCAATGATGTACTTGACAGAGGGTCATGTTTTGCTTAGCCGAGCTTGGCTACCATTGAGACACCTCTAGATGATCTAAAGGGATGGCTTGCTCCCCTCATTTCTGACACCACCCCTAGGTGGATTGAAGAGGGCACTCCGATTGAGAAAAAAAACTTGTATGTAGTTGCGCGGTACTGGTTTGGATTCATAAGCAGCTTCATTATGCCCTCATAGAACAAGTCCATCCTCCGTCATCCAAAGAGGACATGTCTTGGATCAATAATACCTGGGAGGAGCATCTGCTTGGGACTCATTATTGAGCAGGAGATTGTCGTGCGGGACAAGCAGCACCACACATCCCATTCATTCCCTATCTTGATTATAGAGCTATGATGGAATGCTAGATTTCCTCGTGACAAGAAGAGGGACATAGAGGTCACACCCATATCTTTCACAGATATCTGGTGCATAGAGGCCGAGTATACTCGAGATGAGATTGATAGGAGGACAACAATTCTGGTGGATGCATCCTGGAGGTTAATGTTGATTTTATACCTGCAGAGGCATATTTTCCTACTCCGGCCTCCGGGGCTTCAGTTACACCCGCTTCCACGTCTTCTCAGACTCTTGGTTCTTCTGGCGCCCAGCCTACCAGGATTACCCTTCTCAAGATGGGGCACCTATCCCATTCTGCCGATGTCCAGGCTTCCCAGTTAGAGGCCGAGGTTCCCTGTATGATTGAGAGGGCTATTGTAGCTGCATTGGCACACCTAAGGACATCGATTGATGCACTCACAGTGAGAGTAGTGATTTTTAAGAGTCAATAGGGGGTTACTTTAGAGGTTACAACTTTGAAAGTCGAGGTTGTAGATTTGACGAAGGAAGTGGACTATTTGAAGTCCACAGACTCCACTTCTCTATTTAAGTCAGCTGAGGATTAGGAAACCCCGACCAGTTCTGAGATGCCTCCGTCCACCACCAGAGATGTGCCTATGGACAAGATGGCAGCTGCTAAGTCTGAGGCCAAGACCGTTAAGGAGCAGCTTGAGGAGCAAAATGCAATTATGTATGATGATCTAGTCGACTTGGAGGGTATAATGTTCAAGACTACTCGACAGACCTCCTTGACAGACACCACTATGGTTGGGTCAGTGCAGTTGCAGTAGATGGTACCCAGGAACGAATGCCTAAGATCCGAGTGTGACTCCGGTAATTCATGTCCCGAAAGATGGAGCAACTATGTAGACAAGATTTTTCTTTACCTCCCTCTCTGTCATTTTTCTATTGACTTTTGATTATATTTATTGCATTTGAGGACAACTGCCTTTTTGTTTCTGTTGGGGTGAGGTATTTCCATACCTACCTCTTGTGACTATATTTTGTATACATATTGGGTTTTTTTGTGTTTTAGAATTTTTTTTTTGTCATATCTTATGGATGTTTGAGCTCATGGCTCCTTGTTATGAATGAAAATGATTTTTAATCCATCCAAAAATTCTTGCCACATCTTGTTGTGTGTGAATGTGGTTGTTCTAGTGTAAATTTGCGTATCGGTTATGATCAATACCGATGACTTGAATAGTGCGCTTAATCGAACAAAAATGAATGAGCGACTATGATGAGGCCAAATGAAGTTGCATAGACAATGTGTGAACTTTTTGTATCTCGTTGTGACTAGCCAATTATCGAATGAGTCTCTTGTGATGAACATTGCACACTAGCAAAAGTGTGGAGTCTCATTTGATATTAATGCTAATGCCTTGTATGATGAGCTTACTTTGAACCATGTGTGATAACACCTAGAATTTGCCCTATTGGTCCGGTTGACTAAGTGATGCAAGCTCTTGAAATGATCGTAGGCAACAATTTTGAAGAGAGAAATAATTTGACAATATACCTCTTCTGTGGCCAACCTTATTAGTTGTGTGAACCTTGCTTGACCCCTTTTAGCCTCATCCTTTTCTTGGAAGAAACTTGATGCAAATGTGACCCCTCTTTATCCATTCACCCATAACTCTCATGAAGTGTGGTTTGTTTAAATAGCCAACTTAGGAAAAAAGCCTAAGTTGGAGGTGCGGTGAAAAAAGAGGGTAAATCAAGAAATGTGAATATTTCCCCTTTTGAGCATCTGGAGACAATGTCCTCAAATGCTTAATTTGTGCTAAAAACTGATATTAAATCCTTAATTTCAGGTATATGGATTGACGAACAAAGCAAGGACACTAACATGCAAAAAAGGAACAAAAAAAGTTGAAGAAATGAAGAAGTGCGAGCCTAAGGATCGCTAAGAGCACTCAGCGTGTCACCGAGTGACTCATCGGACCGCCTGAAGTTCCAGTGTGCCAAGCCCTGAAAGAAAGAACCAAGTTGGCGATGGAAAGGAACAATCGGCGGATCACCGATTGAATCCGTGAAGCCAAGATAGATCGCCCAAAGTTACAGACCTTGAGGATGCTGAGTACCAAGGTAAAAGGGAGATAGAAGAGACCAAAGGACGGCTCACCGAGTGGTTCGGCGATCTTGACTTACTTCGCCAATTGACTCCTCACAACACATTTTTGGCGACTATACATATGTTTTTGAACATTTATTTTAGTATCAAATACTCTTTAGAACAACTTGTTATTATGTTTTGAGCATCTGGAGACAGTTTTCTCTAGAGTTTACCTTAGCTTTGAAGGATTGAAGGGTATTCACTTTTGAGAAATTGGAAGTGGGTCTTCGAGATTCATCAAATTAGAGCATTGTAAGGACGAAATTACTCTTACCCAGTTGATGGATAATCAATTTGGTAATGGTTTTTACTTTTTTTATAATGTTTAGCTAAAACCCCAACTCTTGGGGTGTGATTATGTGATTATGGGCTGATTTAGCTTATAGGTATTGTTAATTGTTAGTGTAAATGCTATTTAAAACTATGTTTACTCATTAATTGTGTTTAATTTAAGAATTGTAGTTGCAAATGCAGCTTTATGTTCGTGTTCTTGGCTTGCTTGAGAGAGAGGTTTTAGAACTAAGGTTATTGATTGATGGTTTATGGGAATTGGGTTGACCTGGGTTCAACTCGAGAGAGTGAATCCTAAACTCAATCCCACACATTTAACTCGAGAGAGTGAATGGATTAAGCTTATTTTGCACACTTGTTGATGTTCGAAAGAAATCACTAGATTCGGGATAAATTGTTCGAGAGAAAATTTACCTCCCTTATTGCCCATCCTACTCACTAATATCTAGCTATTTACTAATAGTTGCAATTACCCATATGTCTATATTTTCCAATAATCAATCAGACCCTGAGAATCCATCTCATTATTATTTACTGTTATCATTTGTGACTGTTGTTTGTAGTTGATAATCAAAACCAAAACTCCCATTTAACATTTGTGTCACCGTTGATTTGAATGATGTCTTTATTCGATACCTTTTATTCGTATGACTAATTTGACCGCATTCATACTTTCCAATTGAATCTGAAACACGTACCACACCCCAACTCATTTTGTTGGGTTTTATACTGTGTTTAGAGTTGGATAAAGTGTCTTCGATAATGTTATTAATCAGTTCCACGATTCAAAAAGAGATCGTCCAAAGTTACAAGACTTGAGGATGCTAAATGACAAGGCAAAAGGCGATATAAGAGAGCATTAGGCGGCTCACCGAGTGGTTCGACGAACCCGACTCACTTCGCCTAATGGCCCTTCGTGGCTTATTTTCGACAACTATTTTGAATAGTTAATTTAGTATGCTGGACTATGTTGGCTAAGGTTGGAAAATACTGAATCAGTTTAGAACACTTTTCTGTTGAGTTTCTTAGTAGACTTTAATGATTTTGGAAATTCAATTTGGAGATTTTGCAAGTGGGTTTCGAATTTTCTACAAATTGAAACATTGTAAAGACTAAATCACTCTTACCCAGTTGATGGCAAATCAATTTGGTAACTGTTTTTACTCTTTTATGATGTTTGGCTAAAACCCCAATTCTTGGGTGCGATCATGTTATAATAGGTTGAATTAGTTTATGGGCATTGTTAATATCTAGTTTAAATGCTAAATTGAAGTGAGTTTAATCATTAATTGTGGTTTAATTTATGAATTGTAGTTGCTAATGTAGTTCTAATTTTGTATTCTTGGCTTGCTCGAGAGAGAGGTTTTAGAACTAAGATTATTGATTAATGATATGTAGGTATTGGGTTGACCTAGGCTCAACTCGAGACAGTGAATCTTAAACCCAATCCTACCCATCTAGCTCGAGAAAGTTGATGAATTAAGGTGTGGATTGCTCTTCATTGTTATGTTTGTTGATGTTCGAAAGAAATCACCTGATTTGGGATAGTTGTTCGAGAGAAAGATATCTCCCTCATAGTCTAGCCTACTCACTGATTATTAGTTGTTTAATAGTAGTTTCAATTACCCATATATCGAAATTTGCCTATAATCGATCATATCCCGAGAATTCCTCTCCTTATTGTTATTTTAAATTGTTTGTGACTGTGTTGTAGCTGATAATTTTAAACCAAAACCTCACATCTGATATTTGTGTCACCCCTTCTAATTTGTTTCAAGTCTTTTTCAATAATTTCTATTCCTATAGCTGATTAGACCACGTTTCTACTTCCTAATTAAATTTGAACACGTACCGCTCTCTGTGGGATTCGACCCCAACTCTTTGTTGGGTTTTATATTGACTAACGATTGTTTGCACCTAGAATTGGATGAGGAGTGCTTGAAACTTTAATCATTAAGGTCACTAGATATAGCACCTTGAGTTCCAAAAAGAAATAAAGAGAATTCATCCAAGTCATTCCTTAGTTTTTTCTAAGTTTTGGGTAAACTTCAAACGACCATAATATTCAGTATATGATGATTTAGGTGGCCCATAAGATATCAAATGAAAGGTATTTGAATTATCTTTCCAATGCAACCGAGTTTGCTGATTTTTGAGATCGCATGAGGGAGATATTCCCTTTTGAATTGGGTTGTCCAAATAAGGAAAGTTACCCAAAAATAGTGAGGGGTATTTTGGTCTTTTCTTACCCAATCATATTTAATTCATTTTTAGTAAGGTTTTAGGGGTCTAATCTGATTAGGTTTAGTTTTATAATCCTAATATATGCCTAGGTTTTTAGTTGAGAGTAAAAGAAGAGAAAAGATGAGAAAAAAGGAGAGGATCAAAGCGTTCGTCGAGAATATTCTTGAGTTGAGTTCCGGATTTTTGCGATAGGTTTAATCCCTAAGAGGTATGTAGGTTTCCATAGTGTTGGTTTCATTCACCCACCCGTCAATCATGTTATTTTCATTACAATTTTGTTCGTCAAGTCGATGATATTGAGTTCTTGATAAGCGTTCTTGAAGTTTCAATCTAAATCTTGTTTTGTTGGGGTTTTGATGAATTCTTGAGATTAAAGTGAGTGTTTTGTGGGCTGTATTGAGTAGATTAGTGTGTATTTCTATTGAGTAATTGAATCCAAGTGAGTGGGGAAGAAACATTCGATTCTAGGTGAATTAGGGTCGACAAAATGAGTAAGAAAAAGTGAGAGAGAAACAAAGTACCATGTCCGCACCTGTTCCTTCAAAGTGAAACTTTCCTCTCAGCGTCGCAGAGAGAACGGGGACTCCACCGTTTCAAAATAATTATTTTGACCAAACATTATAATTCATCTTTGCGTCGCGAACTTGCTCGCCAAATAGTGTTTTTCAATTGTTTCTCCTAATTTATTTATCTAAAACTCATTTAAATCAGCACGATACTTTCCCTATCAAAAATCATAACCTTGAACTCATACTTCGATTCAAGGTAGAGTTAGGAGTTATGTCTAGAGAGTACCGAACATTTTAAGAAAGCCCGTTTGAGTCTTACGAGAAGTCTTCTACAATTTCTGATACGTTGTTTCAAGACTCGAGCAAGTGAGTATGACAATGAGGAGAATGTAATCATGAGTCTACTTTATCATCACGAGATCCTTTATATCATGAACCATAACTCTTGAATTCATAATTCACGTTCAAGAGAGAGTTAAGAGTAGAGTTCAAGAAAGCTTGTGAGTTCAATTGTGAATCCTTTGAGATCAACCATCGATTTGAACTAAGTTTTGAGAAAGTAAGCATGAGAATGGGAAGAGTTGTATACATGAGTTCCATATTGTTATTTAGACCCTTAAATTGAGTTGTTCATGTCTATAATTTTGCATGAAATTTATTCTGAGAAGTCTTTTACAAATTTTTCTAAACTTGTTTTAAGACTTGAACACTTGAGTTGAGATATAGTAGAGCCAAGTTCATTTTCTTTAAAATGATTTATGGGAACTAAGTAGTCCCAAGAGTAAATGTTTTCACATTTAAAAGGGGAGGAAACTGAGATTTCCAAAAGTGTTTTGAGCAACTTGAGTAACATTTATTTTTAGAGAATTATTTTGAGTAATTATCTCAAACCATAGAAAAAATTATGTTTTTAAACATATGAGAAGAGTATATTTTTGGGAGTAGTATATAACACCGATATGGGGACAAATTCAGATAACTCAAGTCTCCATAAACCATGTAGCCAACGTGGGTAGAAAGGGTCATACTTTATAGATGATTCCTTAATGCTTTTAAGCATAGCTTAGTGGATCCACTTAGTTGAGAGGTCTTATACCCTCACAAATTATAAGACAATTCTGGTAGCGTAGGCGAGACATTGTATCATCACATAGATCATAGTTTTGAGTTGAGTATCATACTTTTGAGTTGAGTATAATATCTTTGAGTTGAGTTGAGTATCTTTTAGTTGAGTATCTCATTCTTGAGTTGAGTTTAGTTGAGTGAGTTGAGAAGACTTAAGTATGTTTCCTTTTTATCAAACTTGAAGCTTATGTTATGCTTTAAAATTCCCCTTACATGCTCCTACATTCCAGTACTGAGCCAGTTAGCCTGCATTGTTTCATGATGCAGATACAGGTATTCCGGATCATCAACAGGTGCTTCGTTAATACTACATGCAGTTTGAGTTAGCCATGGTGAGCCTCCTTGCTTTAGGAGGGTTCCACTTGTACTTTTAGTTATATTAGTTGTTAGGATGTCGTGGGTCTTGTCCCGACTTCCATCTTTGTCATTTAGAGGCTTCATCGATAGACAGTAGAGTTTGAGAATCTGTTTCATTTTTCTTATTTAATCTTTTAAAGATTTGAGAGTCCTATTGTTGGCTAGTTGAATACTCTATTTATATTCAGAGTAAATCATTTGAATTAAAGCTTTGTATTTGAGTTTCATGAGTTTTATACAGTTTTTAAGATTTTGTATGCTTGAGTTAGTCTTGCGCTTGTAGTCATCCAGGATGAGGGTTCGCTTGGGGACCAACAATGGTTCTCGAGTGCCGGCCATGCTAGGTTGTAGGCTCGGGTCATGACATATTCTTCTTGGTGAAGAAGTCTCATTTTTTGGTGGTATTGCTGTTGTTTGAAGGTAATAATTCTCACACTTTATTTTATTGAGTGATTCGAAGTTATAGCTACGCTATATAAGTAAGAACACGAATAGACGACTAGAAAAATCGTATTTTGGTAGTTACGTGATGTTGGGTTGTATTGAAGTATTTTTTGATGTTGTTGTTGAATGAATTTTTGTAAATGCTTTGTATATGTGTGGTTCTTGTTGATATGAGTTTGGAAGAGAAGAAGAAGTATAGATGGGTGTTTAATTGTAAGATAAATCAGTGTAACGTTGGTTCTATTATTGAATTGCAATTTTTCAAATTGTTTCTTCTTGGTTCAACGTCTTGTGTTTAAGCAGACTATTTTTTATTGACAAGAAATGCTAAAATACTATAAGCTCTATCAAGTTTAAGATAAGGTTCTACCTTTTTAACCACTTATTGCTTATGAAGAGAAGACATGATTCCAAATGTAATTATTAGACAAACTCACAGGATGGTGATTGGAAGCGGTGAGTTCGAGTTATTATGGTTATATTATAGGACTACATTACATATATTTTTTTTGGATTTAATTATTTGAAGACTCGTCGTTAGGATTTGATTGTGGTTATTTTGGAGTTGAAAAAGAGGGGTGTGGCGATACACCGAGTTTTTATTATTGTGTAGCCATACTCTATTTGGTTATTGTTGACTATTGTGTATACCTCCACTTGTTAATAGTTTCTACAAAAATTTATGTTACGTCATTAATTTGGGGTTGTAATTTGGAGAAGAAAATGTAATGAAGCATAGATTTAAAAAGGGTCTGTTGAGCTTATCACTCTGCTAGTAATCTCTAAATTGCTACCTTGACCTTGACGTGTTAATATTCTATATGTAATGGTTGTGTGACGTGATTTCATGTAGATACATACTCTAAGAAAGGGGTATAGGCCGCATTAATACCGCAAGACCCAGAATTGAGGTATGTTAAGGCTAAGCGTTACTTCCTTTTAGCATGAATATTAGAATCATAAATTGTCAAAGGTTGTTTTACTATTCAATTGTTAAAAACACCTTCCGTGAAAGGCATTGAGATTGCAGTTTACGTATTTTTGTGACTCTATTATGTTGGTATTCCACTCGTTCGGTTATATAGGTTACTTGACGTCTATGTGTCATTTTGTCGATTTCCTTGACTGTAGGTCCGTGTGTATATATTATTATACTTATTTAGGTGTGGTAACTTAGAAATGTTAGGTAGGAACATTAACAGTCCTGCTTCTTCGATAATTTCTTCTTTTTTGAAAAATGTAAAATAATATGTCTATTTTCTAAACTCTTAAATGTAACTCGTATGTTTAAACTACTAAAGGATGTGTTTTTTTTAAATACTTTCTTTTACAAATAGCTAAGGGAACATATATAAAAACTAAGTGAAGCCCCTTAAGATCATTATATACCTCCTCATGTTTAAGTTACCTTTCTTAATTTGATTTAAGTGTTCTAGTTTAATCTACAAGCATATGGTTATACGAGATATTTACATGTGATATGAAAGTGATTACGAGATTATGAGGCCAAGAGTACCAATGTTCCAAGATCAGCAATATGATTAATGTAACATAAATCCATTACGAGTCCATGACATGACATGCTATGCATTCTACTCCCATGCTATAATCAAAAGGCATGGGGCCTATTGCCTATATTTATACATATGAGACACATATGGCTAGAAGTTGGTGAATATGATGTCGGATCGCTACCAGAAGGCACAACCATTGCTAGAAATTTTTTGGGTATGGCATCCATTTGTACATATATATAAATATGTATGTATGTATGTATTTACGACATACGAATATGTGAGCATACCATGCATATTTAATTTATATAAGGTAGGATGTCCGTCATGGAGGCTATCAGAGTTTTGTGTTTCAGGTGGTATTTTTATTACCCTTTTTGTCACGCCTCGAAGCTACCCACAAGATGCGGACACAAGACCTAGGATCACTAGTGACCCCAAGCTAACCCTGTTGGCATATCATAATCATTCTAAAGATAAACTTATTCAATAATTTATGTGAGGAATCTCTCAATAAGATATTCTGAAAAGGTGGGGAATACCCATAATAAATCTGATATATAAATACTGGGAGTTTAACAAACAACTGAAAAGTCAAACTCAAATACTAAAGCTGATTCTAACTATGTCTGAAAATAAGCCTCTACTGACTAGAAATGCTGGGACATGCCCTAACTAAGACTAGCAAAAATCAAAAACTAAAGATTAAGAACAAGGAAAGATAACCATGTCAATCGTCCTCGAAGAATGAGGACTTACCACTGATGTTGTTGAACTAAAGATCAGGAACCGATCTATGCGTGATATGTAAGCTAAGAACTTGAACCAATATCACGAGAAGATATAGCACAGAGTATGCGTCAGCACTTGAAAGGTACTAAGCATGCAAGATAAGGTGAAGATGAATAATAAACATAACTGAACAATGATATGATATAAGTGTGGTACTATACTGAGAATACTAAACATGAACTAGCTAAATGTAATGACCAAGTTTATAACATGCTGAGACAGAAATTGGACTGTAAGTGACAACATGGTCAATGCAATAAAGTCTGACTTTGGGAGCTACTAATAACCGACATAAAACCACATGAGCTAAATGTGGAGTCCGATGTATACACCCCATCGAGAGGATCCCATATACCTTTCCAGAGGTATAAAGGCATTACTGGCGTGATCACTAAAATGATGCGCACAGAAGGGACTTACAACCTACGGGGGCACGTAGTTCTGGGAGTTGAGGGGTGACTGACCCTAGTCCACTCGGTATTAAGCTACTCCCAATTAATTTTGTATTTAACATTTTATGACTGAATTTTTGTAATAGTGGATAGCTCAAACTACTGACATGCTAACTGAAAATGCATCATTAATATACTGATAATGAAACATTCTTAATTGAGGCATGTATATCTGAAATAATTGACCTAGCATGTGTAATTCATGAACTGACATAATTATATAGCTAGGGTTCTGTATTTATGAAAGAATCTACGCAAAATAAAACAAAAATCATGATAATCTGATTAGGAACATTAAAATAAGAAATTCATAATAATCTGCTATAATTCTAGAAACACTATGTCTGGCAGGATATAGAGAATCAAGAATCTAACTGAATTTTGGGGACCTAATGGGTGAAAGGAATCCACTAGTGAAATTCAACTTACATGGTGCCGAATTTCACAGAGAAATCTTTTGATTTCGGGGCTAAAACTGATGACAAAACCTTGTTGCGTGTTCTTGGAGGGTTTCTCGACCTCTTCTCTTCTTTTTGCTCTAATTTTCTCCTGACTTAGGTGAATAATTGATTAAGGTAAGTTCTAATTTGTTTTCTAGGCTAAAACTGACCAAAACCATGTAGTTTAGGGGTTAAACGACGTAGTTTAGGTGTCCAACTCATAAGGAAAAGACCGAAACAACTCTGACATAAAAGTCTGACGGGGCTGACCACGGCCCCTACGACGGGCCATCAAAAGGACCACGGACTGTGAAGCCGGTCATGGTCCTGGTCCTATAGCTACCGTCTTTTGGGGTTCTCGACTTTGAGCACTACCACGGCCCGTGTAAACGACCACAAACTGTGAAGGTCGACGTGGTTCTTCACCTGGGTTGGTGGTCTATTGGCTCAGGTTTACGAACCCTCCCACGGACCGTCATCAAGACAACGGCCCGTGAAGTGCTCTGTGGTCTAATGTCAGGCCTGATGGATTCCAACTCCCCACAACGGGCGACTGTATGGCCCGTAAGTTTGTCCACGGCTAATAAAGGGTCCCGTGGTCCACCTCTGTTGGGGGTGTTCTGCAGTTCACGGGCAGGTCTACGGTCGTGGACCCTATCATGATCCGTGAACCCTGTCGCAGTTCACTGGTTCAGGTGATTTCTGCTGCACTTTTCTAAGTCTGGATTTCAAGGTGTTACAATATGTTCTCCTTGGGAAAATTCATCCTCGAATAAACCCTAGACTAGCTAGTTAAGGGGGAAGATCTGCAAACCCTACCACTAATCACAAGAAACTGATTTATGACTGAACTAAGTTCCAAGAACATGCAAATACGGTTAAAAGTCAAGTACAAATAGAAGGAAAATGATACTGAGATTGAAACTACGCATGAATGACTGAAAAAATGAAGAAGAACTATTACTTCAACCTAGAGTGGAATCGGAAGGAAAGAGGTAAGGATACTTGGCCTTCATGGCTGCTTCTGCTTCCCAAGTAGCTCCCTCTACGAACTGACTCATCCACAAAACCTTGACGAAAACGACTTATTTGTTTCTCAACCTTTGAACCTTACGATCAAGGATTTCAACTGGTACCTTCTCATAAGTGTGACTATCCTTCACAGCCACACTTTCTAAAGGTACAATAGATGCTAGATCACCCACACACTTCTTCAACAACAAAATATGAAAAATCAGAAGCACTACTGCTAGTTCTGCTGGCAACTATAACTCATAAGCCACTTTACCCAAGCTTTTCAAGATCTTGTAAGGGCCTACATATATAGGACTGAGCTTCCCTTTCTTGCAAAATCTCATCACCCCCTTCATAGGTGACACTTTCAGAAAAACCCAATCATCAACTTGGAACTTTAAGTCTCTTCTCATTACATTTACATAGGACTTCTGGCGACTCTAGGTTGTCTTAAGTCTATCTCTAATGAGTTACACTTTCTCCATAGCATCATTAACTAAATCTGGCCCTATCAAGGCTCCCTTCACCTACTTCGAACCAACCAGCTGGAGATCCACATCTACGCCCATACAATGCCTCATAAGGAGCCATCTAAATGATGGAATGGTAATTATTATTGTAGGCAAACTCTATAAGAAAAAGGTGATCATCCCAATTACCCTTGAAATCGATCACGCAAGCTCTCAACATGTCTTCTAAGGTCTGAATGGTACGCTCTGCCATCCCATCCGTCTGTGGATGAAATGTAGTCCTAAGATTAACCTGAGTACTAAGACCTTTCTGAAAAGACTTCCAAAAATGAGAGGTGAACTAAGGACCTCTATCTAAGATGATAGACAAATAAACCCCATGAAACCTTACTATCTCATTAATGTACATCTTAGCGTAGTCCACCGCCGAATTGATAGTCTTAACAGCCAAAAAATGTTCAGACTTAGTAAGTCTGTCAACTCTCTGACTATGAGGTAAACCTGTAATTCAGTCCATGTTGATCACTTCCCACTTCCAAGTAGGAATGTTGATCTATTGGGTCATACCTCCTGGTTTCTGATATTCTACTTTCACTTACTGGCAATTAAGGCACTTAGCCACAAAATCCGCTATATCCCTTTTCATACCATTCCACCGAAACACTTCTCACATATCATGGTACATCTTAGTGGCGCCTGGATTAATAGAATACCTAGAGTTATGGGCTTCTGCAAGAACCTTCTGTCTCAACTCACCCACCTTGGGAAAACATAATCGAACCAGATAGTGAAGAACACCATCTCCCCCTTGGGAGAAAACCTCAACCATCTGTTGATGAACTATGCCTTTTAATTGAAGCAATATAGGATCACTGTCTTGCTTTTCCTTAACCTTCGCTACCAATGAAGATTTTGCCCTATTATGCACTATTACACCACAATCTGATATGGTCATAAGGAAAACTCCCAAGCGATCAAGCATGTGAACATCCTTTGCTATCTCTTTTCTTTCTTCCTCAGCATGTGAACATCCTTTGCTATCTCTTTTCTTTCTTCCTCAGCATGTGTTACACTACCCATAGATAGTCTACTAAGGGCATCTGCTCTACATTGGCCTTGCCAGGATGGTAATGCACACTCATATCATAATCTTTGAGGAACTCAAGCCATCTTCTCTGGCGAAGATTCAACTCTTTTTGGGTGAACACATATTGAAGTCTCTTATGGTCTGTGAACACATCTACGTAAACACCATACAAGTAATGTCTCCAAATCTTAAGTGCAAGCACCACTACTGCAAGCTCGAGGTCATGAGTTGGATAATTCTTCTCATGTACCTTAAGTTGTCTAGAATCATAAGCTATACCCTTACCTCATTACATCAACACACAGCCTAGGCCGGCTCTGGATGTATCACAATAGATCACATAACCGTATGAACCCTGTAGTAGAGTCAAAACCGAAGTTGTAGTCAACCTAGTTTTCAGTTCTGCAATGCTTTTCTCACAATCATCTGACCACTAAATCTTGACCTTTTTCTGAGTCAACTTAGTCAATTAAGAGGATATGGATGAAAATTCTTCCATGAACCTTATGTAATAACCAGCTAAACCCAAGAAACATTTGATACTTGTAGGAGATATAGGTAAGGTCTATTGTTTCACTGCTTCTATTTTCTGAGAATCCCTTCGGATCCCTTCACTAGACACAATATGACCAAGGAAAACAATAGATTGCAACCAAAACTCAGATTTACTAAACTTAGCGAATAACTAGCGATGTTTGAGAGTTTGCAGGACAATCCTCCAATGATTCACATGTTCTTCCTCTCTCCCAGAGTAAATTAGGATATCATCAATAAAGACGATAACAAACAAGTCCAAATACTGCTTGAACACTCTGTTAATCAAGTCCATAAAAGTTGTAGTAGCATTGGTTAGTCCAAATGACATAACTACAAATTCATAATGACCATACCAAGTTCTGAAGGCTTTTTTTGGGATGTCAATATCTCTGACTCTAAGCGGATGATAACCGGATCTGAGGTCGATCTTCTGTAAACACTTCTGAAAAATCATTCACTACTAGAACTAACTCGAGAGTTGGGGTGGGGTTTCAGAGATTGAATACTTAACCCGAACTACATGATAGAGATACCCCTTAGAGATCATCTTTCTAGCCTTAAGGTAAGAAATGAATCGACCCATAGGCGCTAATCTACTGCCCTTCTATCCTAAGATTGGTTCATCTGGAGACTGAAAATGAACAATCCTACTTCTATAATCGACTGAGGCATAACAAGAATGTAATTAATCCATGCCTTGGATGATATCAAAAACTACCATTTCTAACTCTACAAGATCTGCTGAGGTGACTTTTCTAAGAGACTGTCATAGGGCAATTTTATTATACCCATCTAGCTATAACTAGGTCACCGACTGGAGTAGAGACTGAGATGGGTTCTGAGAGAATTTCTGGACTAACACTAAAGTTGACTGCTATATAAGCACTTACAAAGGAAAGAGTAGCCCTGGATCTAACAAAGCATAAACATCTATGTCAAAGATTCGTAATGTACAAGTGACTACAACATGAGAATCTTCCTGAACCTGGCGAGCCTAAAGAGCATACAACCTATTTTTGCGTTGTCCACCACTTGTTCTAGATGAGTTACCCTGCTGATTTGGACGACTAGCTGCTAGTGGTGCTGAAGTTGTAGACTGAGCTTTACCATTGTTACCTCTTTGACCCTATTTAGAAGGACAATCTTTCAACCTGTGACCATACTGACCACACCCAAAACATCCTTCCTTTCCTACAAGAAACTCAACCTAATGGTTCTTACAAAACTTTGGACAAGTTGGGTAGGTTCTCGTGCCTGAAATACTACCTTGAGACTTAGAGCCTGATGCCCTACCTTTTTGATCATTTCAAAACTTGGAGGATGGAACACTAGCTGATGAAGGTGTTGGAGCTGAAGACTTATGCTGAAACTACGAGCTATTTCCACCACCTGATTTATATTGATAATTCTCATAGTAGCTTGTTCTAGCCTTTTTATTCTCTTCAACATGTTCACTAAGCATATTTTCCTCATCATGTTGATCATGAGAGATGTTCATATTTTCCAGCAACATAGCGTTCCTACACTTTGTCTTCACTAAGTCAGACACCCCATACAGAAACTTGTTCATTTGAGCCCTGGAATCGGAAACCATGTGAGGAGCATACCTGGAGAGTTGGGTTAACTTGATTCCATACTCTTGGACTACCATACTACCCTTCCTCAAATTCATGACTCTTGTACTTTTGCCTCTCTCAACTCCCTTGGGAAGAACCTGTCCAGAAAGATCTCACTAAGGCATTCCCAAGTTATATAAGCTGCATCTGTACCCTTATTCTCCTTCTATTGAGTATACCAGATGTGAGCTACATCCTTAATCTGATAAGATTCCAACTTCAACCTATTATTACATGTCACCTGCATCACCCTAAATATATTCTTAACACTATCTATGAAGTTTTGGGGACCCTCACCAATCTGTGATCCTAATAACTCAGGAGGATTCATCCTAACAAAATTAGAAACCCTGGCTGCCATTGATCCACCACTAGCATTGGCAGGAACTGGAACTTGTTGGTTGTTCTGGTTGGTCACACTCTGAGCCAAAAGTTGGATAGGGTTTTGAAACTCAGAATTCAAAACTTCATGGTCTAGGATTGGAGGGACTGTGTTAGCGTTACGTGCATTAGCATCCCTGGGGTAAGATCTATAAGGAGGCATGATCTGAAAGAGCATAACGATGGATTAGAAAGAGATCATACCATACGCACGATAAGAATATAAAGAAAGTGAAGTTTTCCTAAAATACTTCATAGCCTCCCTCTCATTAGATATAGTGCGGCTTTTCTGACATTCAAGGGCACTAAAACCTATTGCTCTGTGGCTTTTCAGACATCCTAGGACCCTTAAACATATTGCTCTGATACCAAGTTTGTCACCCCCTGAACCTACCCCAGGCCGCGGGCACCGGATCTAGGATCACGAGGGACCCCAAGCTAACCATGCCGGCATATCATAAGCATGCTAAAGATAAACTAATTCAATAATTTATGTGAGGAAGTTAACAATAAGATAATCTGAAATATGGGGAATACCCATAATAAATCTGATATATAAATACTGGAGTTTAACAAACAACTGAAAAGTCAAACTCAAATACTTAAGTTGATTCTAACTATGTCTGAAAATAAGTCTCTACTGACTAGAAATGTTGGGACATGACCCAGCTAAGTTTTGCAAAAATTGAAAATTAAAGATTAAAAACAAGGAAAGATAATCATATCAATCGTCCTCGAAGAATAAGGACTCACCACTGATGCTGCTGAACTAAAGATCGAGAATCGATATATGCATGATCTCGAAGATGAGAACCTGAACTTACATCACGAGAAGATGTAGCGCAGAGTATGCATCAGCACTTGAAAGGTACTGAGGATAGGGTAAAGTTGAACAATAAGCATAACTGAACAAAGCATCTAACTGAACAAAGCATCTAACTGAGCAGTGATATGATATAAGCATAGTACTATACTGAGAATACCGAACATGAACTAGTTGACTTCAATGACCAAGTTTATAACATGCAGAGAATGAAATCTAACTTTAACTGATAACATGGTCAACGCAATAGAGTCTGTCTGTGGGAGATACTAATAATCGACATAAAACCACATGAGCTAAATGTGGAGCCCGATATATAAGCTCCATCGAGAGGACCCAATATACCATACCAGAGGTATAGAGGCATGACTGGCGTGATCACTAAAATGATTCCCACATAGAGGACTTACAACCTATGGGGGAACACAGTTCTGGGACTTGAGGGGTGACTAAACCTAGTCCACTCGATATTAAGCTATTTCCAATTGATTATGTAATTAACATTTTATGACTTAATTTATGTAATACTAGATATCCCAAAATACTGACATGCTAACTGAAAATGCAACATTAATATACTGATAATGAAACATTCTTAACTGAGGCATGTATATCTAAAATAATTGACCCAGGATGTCTAATTCATTAACTAAAAGAACTACATAGCTAGGGATCTGAATTTATGAAAAACAATATTAAAATCATGATAATCTAATTAGAAACGTTAAATGAACTAGTTCATAATAATCTGCTGAAATTCTAGAAACCCTAGGTCTGGCATGATATAGAGAATCAAGAATCTGACTGAATTCTGGGGACCGAATGGGTGAAAGGAACCCACTAGTGAAATGCCAAATACCTTGTGCCGAATTTCACGAAGAAATCTTTTGATTTCGGGGCTTAAACTGATGAAAACCTTATTGCATGTTCTTGGAGGATTTCTCGACTTCTTCTCTTCTTTTTGCTCTAATTTTCGCTTGACTTGGGTGAATAATTGATTAAGGTAAGTTCTAATTTGTTTACTACACTAAAACTGACCAAAACCACATAGTTTAGGGGTTAAACAGGGTGGTTTAGGTGCCCAACGAATAAGGAAAAGACCAAAACGGCCCATACTTAAAAATCTGACGGGGCTAGACACGGCCCCTATGACGGGCCGTCAAAGGGACCAAAGACCGTGAAGTCGGTCGTGGTCCTGGCCCAGTAGCTACTGTCTTCAAGGTTCCTCGACTACAAGCCCTACCACGGACCGTGTGAAGGACCGCAGACCGTGAAGGTCGACGTGGTTCTTCAGTTGGGTTGGTGGTCTACTGGCTTAGGTCTACGAACCCTCCCACGGAACATTATCAAGACCATGGCCCGTGAAGGGCTTATGTCGTGACTCGAGAGCACCCCCTAGTCGTAACACGGCATACTCGACCCCGAAGGAGTCTAATACAAGCCTCTTAGCATTCATAACATTTGACATATATAAATAATGCGGAATTAAAAACGTTATTTAAGACCAAACTATTAAAAACTCATATATAACACAGCGGAATGCTAAGTCTCAAATGGCCATCTTAGGACAAACTTTAACAAGATAGAGTCATGGCCCTTTACAATCGAAAATACTAGAATTTATATTACAAAAGTCTCAAACATAAAGGAACTAGAACAATGAAAGTCTTTGTCCTCGAATACATGAGGACATACCAAGTCTTGGAGGAAACTCTATCCAAGCAATTCAACTTCTAGCTAAAAACGGCCACTTTCCAGAACCTACACTTGAAGTAAAACATAGAAGAAGAATGTGCTTAGCACAATTAAGTACTTAGTATGATGGCCATGCAAAAACATGCTAAAAAGGGACATTTGTTGGAAAGTCATGCAAATGTACATGTCATCATGGAGAATTATCGTATAGCACTCTTCCTTAACAAGGTCTTATACACCGGTCACAAACCTACACATCTCAGCTCTAGGGTTAGACACCAAGGATGGAGCATACTTAGAAAATAGGGTAAACTTCAAGGAATACTCCTCCACATTCATGCTACCTGGCCTAAGGTTTATAAACTCCTCAACCTTAACCTTTTTTTTCTCACGAGGTAAGCACTCACCAACAAACGCTTTCTTAAACTCCTCCCATTATATAGGACACGATTCAGCTGGCCTATTGGCTTTCAATTAAGTGAACCATTCTGAGGCAACCTTTTTCAGTTGATAGGAAGTAAACTCCGCTTTCTCCCCAGAAGATACTCCCATTGCATTGACTATCTTATAAAATTCATCCAAGAATTCTTGGGGATCCTCTTCCACTCTAGAGTCAAGAAAAATAGGAGGATTCATCCTCACAATGTCTCTCATTCTTGAGTCAATGACATTCTCATTAGCATTCACCCTAGGCCCCACATCTCCATTTGCTTGAGCCGTCATGGCCCGGGCTATGGTTAGAAAAGCCGCCCTAATCTCTTCATTGGTCATGTGTGGGGGAACCACCTGAATCTTATTCTCTTGATTGCCTATAGGAACATGGTCACCTTGAAGACCTAGATCACCTTTGGGAGGAACTCTCTCATTCACCATCTCCTCTTCTGCCCTTCTTGAGTTAGACCTTGTATTCATTTCCTATAAACACAAGACGAGGATTAGGAAAAGGATACTTATAGAACCAAACTCTAAGGCATGACTTCAAGAATAATGAAAGAAGTATAACTTCTAACATCCTATAGCCTCTTGATCATAAATGTGTCACGACTCACACCGATAAACAAGAATCTACTAGACGTGGCTTGTGAGTCTTTGATCCTAAAAGCATTTCCAAAATCGTATGCTCTGATACCAAGTTTGTAATGACCCGAGAGCACCCCTTAGTTATAACACAGCATACTCAACCCCGAAAGGGTCTAATACAAGCCTCTTATCATTCATAAAATTCAACATATAGAAATAGTGCAGAATTAAAATATTTATTTAAAACTAAAACATTAAAAACTCATTTATAACGCAGAGGAATATTAAGTCTCACATGGCCATCTTAGGAAAAACTTTAACAAGATAGGGTCACAGCCCTTTACAATCGAAAATAATAGAATGTCTATTACAAAAGTCTCAAACATAAAAGAACTAGAACAATGAAAGTCTTTGTCCTTGAATACATGACGACATACCAAGTCTTGCAGGAAACTCTATCCAAGCACTTCAACTTCTAGCTAATAATGATCACTTACCGGAACCTACACTGGAAGTAAAACATAGAAGAAGAATGGGGTTAGCACAATTAAGTAATTAGTATGATGACCATGCAAAAGACGCTATAAAGCGACATTTGTTGGAAAGTCATGAAAGTACGCCATTTTTTATAAAACTTTATGAATACAAGTATAAAAGGCATAATATAAGTCACAACCAACATACAAGACATTATCCACATTATAGACATGTTCAACATATAAATCCATCTCCTTTACCTTTTTTTGCTTCACCCCAAACAACCGACAAGTAACACTTTGTGCAATGTATGCATCGCGGCCTATACCACTATCCACACCAAAGCATCACCCTAAGATCACAAAGAATGAACTCATCATGCAACCTTTCCATACTTTCACAAGATTCACACATAAGCATCATAAACATTATATAAGACATGATTATCACATATGGACCATCACCTAAGATATCTCCTTCGTCCTACTTGCGCAATGTCCAAGTAGCTTCCCATACTACTACTCACACCAAGTATTCCAAAGGAATCACCCTAGATAAGGCACACTCACATTCATCAAGTATAGCATGCATCTTTACATGCTAAGCATTTAAGATCCAACATTCTTCATTAGAGTTATTTAGGACACATTCATGCATTTAGAGGACTTTCACATTATTGTCATTAAGAATTAGGGAACTCACTTTATCACCTTCAAAGCCTACTCGTGCCATATGTAGATAGAATCCCATACTACTACCTAATCATTGTAGAACCTATCAAGTAACTAGAGTGCACATCCCACATGATGGGAATAGGCATTAACCGACATAGACCATGCAAGCTAGACATGGAATCCGGTGTCATAAACCCCACACCGTGGAAGGTGTTCTACTTGCCAAGGGTAAAACTAATACACATCCTATGTAGGCACATAGTTTAGGGGATATTCAAAGATGTTCATGGGACTTTAGCCTAACATTGGGAAGAGCCACTATCTTAACCATATACACTCGGTTCTTAGCCTATATTCCCATAGAGTAGTTTCATTACGTTAGTGTACTAGAGAGGGCAACCAACATTAGGCCTACCAACCCAAAGTACTTCTACCAAGAAGGGCCACCACCAATAGGCCTACCGTTCAAGGTTTATTAAGGATAGATCATTGACTTTCCTAGAGAGAGCCACTACTTTTAGATCTACCATCTCTTAGTCTATTATTTCACACAAGAAGGAGGCCACCACCATTAGGTCTACCGCTTCAAGGATTTTTATTCACATAGGGTTCTAGACTCATCATGAAGGGCCACCAAGCTTAATTCTACCTGTTCAATACATGGTCTAAAATACCTCTTTAATCATTTATGGAAGGCTACCAACATTACGTCTACCAACTCAAGGTATTCATTCAGTCATTCAAGAAAAGTCTACCAACATAAGGTCTACCCAGATGTGTTCATTGAGACACATAAGTCAAGATACATTCATTATTCAAGAGAAGGATGCCTAGGCCCACCATGTAAAGAGATGACATTCAATATAACATTCATTTATCAAAGAGAGGCCACCTAAGTCGACCAAGCCAAGATACAAAATTACATTATAGAAACCATACATATTTCATCATCAACATTCATGAGCATTAAGAGGGAATAGGCTTTCCATCAAAATACATTCACATTCTATACAAGATCATCATTACAATCACATGTACACCTTCACATTATAAAACACTATGATGATACTTCAATTCCTCACAATATGCCTTCAAGGCCATGATCACAATGAACATAATAAGTAAACACCTCCACCTTTCAAGTGGATCAACAATTCAACACAATTCTACTACAACAAGTAATTAGGTCAAACTTGCCCTTTCAAGGCTGTGATCACAATTCCTCAATTCACCAAAAACTCACCATAATTAGGCATAGATAATGATACAAATCAATAATCTAAATCAATCTACCCATAAATCCCTCATCATTCATTCATATTCAATAAACCCTCCTCATAAGGCCAAATTTTCGAATTTAGAAAAATCATGGGTTCATACAGTTTTTCATCTTAAAACATCAATTAAACATCAATAAAATCATCACTTATCATTTGAAACCGTTTGATGCAACAACCCACGAGTTTGACTGAAATCTAGGCTTTTTCATAAACTTTGAAAACTTGAAAACTATTTCGAAATTGACTCTAGGGTGAAGCTAACCCTAGATAAAGGATCACCATACCATATACTTTAAGAATTCCATGAAATTTAAGAACAAACACCTTGAAATCCCCAACCCTATCTTGATCTTGACCTTGATCTCCAATGGAGTTTCTAGAGAGAACTTTCAGGAGGGAAGGGTTTTGATTTGGGGTCTTGACTTGTGGTGAATTTTTGACTTAGTTTAGGAACCTATTAAGCCTATAAAGGTCATTTAATTGACTACTAACCGACCTCCTTTTACCCCTATTTAATAACTAATTAAAATATTAACCCCCAACTAAACTAAAAACTGCCAAAACAGTTCCTATCTACGGCTAGCCTTCCACGGACCGTAGATCGATCTACTGGTTGTGGTTGGCTTCCGTGGTTTGGGAATGTGGCTCTAAATGCTGCGGTATCTAAAGAATTAAAGTATGGAACCGCGAGGTCCATCCACGGACAATGGTATGGTCTATTGGGCGTGGTTTGCCACCGTAGATCAGCACCAAAGAGATCAAACCATGTTCTCTAGGTAGCTTTGGGGGACTGTTTTGGGGTCCTCCTCAAGGACCCCTCTAGTGTTTGGGGAGTCGTACCTGGACTTTTAACCCCTAAACATGTTGTTCGAAGTATAGGAGTCACTTCTACAAGTTTTCACCCTCATACAACACTCCCAACTTCAACGACAAGGCCTTAGAACACACTAGCTCAAATGACTAGTTTCCAGACGTTATAGTCATTTCTTGTCGTTTGACTTCAATTCTCTTTAAAATAAACTTCAAAAGCCATTTCTCATCATTTCATCAAGTTCTCAACTTCAAACTCACAAGGTCATTATAGATCCGCGGTCTAATGTCAGGCCTGAGGGATTCTAACTCCCCACCAATGGCGCCTGTACGGCCCACGAGGTGGTCCACTGCCCGTGAAGGGTCCAGTGGTCCACCGCTGCTGGGGCGTGTTCTGAAGTTCACGGGTAGGTCTATGGACCATGAACCTATCACAGTTCGTGAACCTTGTCATAGTTCACTGGTTCAGGTGATTTCTGTTGCACTTTTCTAAGTCTGGATTCCGAGGTGTTACAATTTTTATAGAAGCTATTTATGATTCAATATTCCGCCTTACATTCCAGTGCATTTTTATCCGTACTGACGCTCCATTGCCTGGGGATGCTGCATTTATGTTTCGTGCGTACAAGTACAAGTTGGGATTTCAATTGACCCCTTCACTAGGATTCGGGGTTGAACTGTGAGTTGGTAAGCTCCACCTCTTCCTGGATCTTTCATCTTATGTTTACTTTTGTTGTACAATTTTAGTATAGTCAGGGACTTGTCTCTACCATTGCTTATGACACTCATAGAGGCTATTGTGGACACATTATTAAGGGTTTTTTTCTGCATTTTCCAGCCACATAGGCTTGGCAAGTATAGATTTATATGTATGTGTGTATGTTCTCAATTGCGGCCTCGTCGGCCATCTAGTACTTTATTTTTTTTGGCTTGTTTACCTTTGTATATATGAGTTGGTGTTATTCAAGTTATGACCCTAATGGTCCAGGCTTAATATTTTAGATATTATGCTCCCCGACCTTCTAGGCCCACAGTTGAGTTAGTCGGTATGTTTCAATGGCTAAATTGATTGCATAAGGTATCGAGTTCCAGTCACGCCTCCCCTAGTTTGGGGCGTGACAAGCTTGGTATCCGAGCAGGTCGTGTCCCAGGGAGTCCACAAGTTGTGTCTTCTAGATTCTTGTTTATGGTTGTGTTGTGCACCATATATATAATCAAGAGGCTATAGGGTATTAAAGATTGATTACGTTACTTTCAATTTATAGATTGTGCTATAGACTTGAGTTATAAGTACGTATGAAATCTAAATTGTGTTTTGTGTTTCTTTTATGCTCAAAAGGAATTATTGAGGCTTTAAAGTAGAGATTGTTGGTCATCATAAATTTGTAGATGTGATAGATCCTAGAGATGCAAGATGTTGTTATTGATATATGCATGGATTGATGGAAGACTTGTTATGCCAATGTCGACTACCGAGAGAAGACTATTAGATTTTAGTTCCCAAGCTTGATTGCGAGACTTAGATTTTGATGTAGAAGATTGTTTATTCTAGAAAGTATTGCCTAGGAAGGGTATCATGTGATTTGTAAAGAACGGTAAGTCAAGTTAAGTCAAGTCCATGGTATATAAGGCCATATAAGATTATTTAGAGGATTGGCAGGGTGGCGTACGAGCTTGATCTATGTTGTAGAGGTGCACTGGAAATGCTTCACGGATTATGCTCGTTGAGTATATTCGTGTCACTAAGGACGTGTCGGATACTGAGGTGTAAGTGTTATGTTGGATTGGCAGGTAAGAAAGATTTGGACTAAAGAAGTGGTTTCTTTGAAAGTGTTACAATAAAATAACAATGTTAAAGAAATAACTTGAGAAGTCGAGGAGGAAATAAGGAAGAAGTACCCCCAACTATTGACGACTTAAGCTGAGTTCTGTGTCAATATTTGACAATTATTCATGTACACAAACTTAATTGGATTTTAAATACCTCAAAATTGCATTTTATATGGCTTGTTGCGAGCAAGATATACAAAGCCTTGTAATTATATTTTCTGAACTTGATTTAAGATTTGCGGACGTAACAAATACAGCCTTGCAAATAGCACAGTAGCAGCAAAGAATACAACCAAGAGATTGTTCAAATCCATTTCTGGACAAATGTTCTTAAGTAGGGGAGAATGTGAGACACCTTGGTTCTTTCACATAATATGTGTATCATTGCATGAGTGTATGAGGCTTATATGACTTGGTGTATCGTTTCAGGAGAATAAGGTTTCAAACGGGAGGTAAAGATCAAAGAATTAGACTAACGTTATGGGTCAAGGATACCCTTAAACAAGTTTGAGTTAAAGAATGTCTCTTCTAACATCCCTCCCATTCGGAAGGTTCAAGTTATCTAGTACCTTTGGGGTAATACAAAGAGTGTCTTATATGGTAAGAAGGATGTTTTAAAAGGTTATATAGTTGCCTAAAGATCGTAAGTTAAGTTTTGAAGTCTAGCAACTTGGGAAATTAAAAGTCTGCAAAAATTAGAGTAAGTTCTTTGATAAACTTTCTAAAATTTGGGTTAAATATCTCGGAGATTTTCTCCCAATCAATAAAACTTTAGAAGAACCCCAATATACAAAATGAAAGGTCTACCAATCTACTTTCCAACACACTAAATCATTTATCCATACGACTTCATAATAGAGAGATATTCATAATTTAGTGAGACTGCACAAGCAGGCACGTAAAGGTGGGCCCCTAGCCCCTTTGTCGGTTTAGCTTTATAAGATTTGATTTCCCTTCGTTTTATCTCATTATTTTCCACCAAATAAGAAGAAAACTATCCTAAATCCTCTCTAAAGGTTACCCTATCTTCCAAGCAAAGCTCTACAAGATTTCAACGTGGTTCCACCCTTGGAACGTTCATAGAGATTGTGTTACTTCTTTCCTCCTCGTTGGTTGTGATTTGAAGGATTCTTCATGGTGAGGAGTCTCGATTTTTAGGTGGTATTTCTGTTGTTTGGAGATAATAATTCTCACCCTTCATTTATTGAGTGAGTCAAAGTTATAGGTACTCTATATAAGCAAGAAGACGAATAGGCAACTGGAAATATTCTATTTGGATAGTTACGTGATGTTGGGCTGTTTTGAAGTATTTTCTGATGTTGTTGTTACTGGAATTTTTTAAAATGCTTTGTATGTCTGGGGTTCTTGTTGATATGAGTATGGAAGAGAAGAATAAGTATATATGGTTGGTTAACTGTAAGACAAATTAGTGTAACATTGGTTCTATTATTGAATTGCAATTTTCAAATTGTTTCGTCTTGGTTCAGCGTCTTGTGTTTAAGGAGACTGATTTTTATTGACAAGACATGCTAAAATACTATAAGCTCCATCAATTTTAAGTTAAGGTTCTGTCCTTTTAAACTCTTATTTCTTATGAAGAGAAAGACATGATTCCAAATGTAATTATTGGACGAACTCACAGGATGGTGATTGGAAGCGGTGAGTTTGAGTTATTATGGTTATATTAAATAATTATAGGACTGTATTACATATATTATTTCTAGCATTAATGGTCTGAAGACTCGTGATTAGTATTTGGTTGTGGTTATTTTGGGGTTGGAAAAGAGGGTGTGGCGGTACACCGGGTTTCTATTGTTGTGCAGTCATACTCTATTTTGTTGTTGTTAACTATTGCGTAGGCCTCCACTTGTTAATATTTGCTGCATAAATGTATGTTATGTAATTAATTTGGGGTTTTAATTTGGAGAAGAAAATGTAATGAATCATACATTTAAAAAGGGCCCGGCGAGCTTATCACTCTACTAGTAATCTCTAAATTGCTATTTTTACCATGACGTGTTAATATTCTATATAGTATGTTTGTGTGACATGATTTCATGTAGATTACATACTCTAAGAAAGGGGTATAGACCTCTTTAATACCTCAAGACCCAGAATTGAGGTATGTTAAAGCTAAGCGTTACTTCCTTTGAGCATGAATTGTAGAATCCTAAATCGTAAAAGGTTGTTTTACTATTCTATTGTTAGAAAGACCTTCCGTGAAAGGCATTGAGATTGAAGCTGGCATATTTTTGTGACTCCATTATGTTGATATTCCACTCGTTCAGTTATATAGGGTACTCGGCGTCTATGTGTCATTTTGCCGATTCCCTTGATTATTGGTCGGTGTGTATATATTATTACTATTATTTAGGTGTGGTAAATTAGAAATATTAGGGAGGAACATTAAGAGTTTGAAATCAGTCCTCCTTCCTCGCTAATTTCTTCTTTTTTGAAAAACATAAAATAATATGTCGATTTCCGAAACTCTTAAATGTAACTGGTATGTTTAAACTACTATAGGACATGTTTTTTTTTTTTTGTAAATACTTTATTTCACAAATTACTAAGGGAACATATATAAAAACTAAGTGAAGCACCTTAAGATCTTTATAAACCTCATCATGTTTAAGTTACCTTTCTTAATTTGATTTAAGTGTTCTAGTTTAATCTACAAGCATATGGTTATACGAGATATTTACATGTGAAACAAAAGTGATTACGAGAATATGAGGACAAGAGTACCAATGTTTCAAGATTGGCAATATTTATATGCCTAAGTTGCCAATATTTGCCCGTGATGTGATTGAATTAAAGAATAATCTTGAGTCTATTAGCTTGATTTTGTGTAACTTGCGATGATTGTGGACTAAATCACATGATTAGTTGTTTCAGGAAGTCTCAAGGAGATTGGAGTCGAATTGAACAAAGGAGAATCAAGGAAAAGCAAATATGAACCAAGGATGGAAGCACCAAGGTCTGGCGAACTGGTTGGCGCGAGGCGCCAAGGACAAAACTAAAGAGCAACCATCACTGGCACGAGGCGCCACAACCAAAACCACAGTGCAACCTGCCAGGTGTACTGCCTGGTGTGGTGCGCCACTGTGCAAGCTACAGAAGCAATAGCCTGGCGCAAAGACCCAAGCATATTCCAACTTTTCCAGCAAAAATAGATTAAATTAGGACTCCTAGTTGAAGTAGAATTTGACCCTAGTTTTCCAAACTTCTATTAATAGACCCCTAGGGCTTATTTGTAGGGAGTTCGACATTATTTTGGTGTGCAAGAGCAAGATTCAACTTTTGTAATAGGTTTTTATTTTCTAACTCTTCTTATTTCCAATAATCGCATGTACAGTTATATTTTGTTGTTTTCGAATATTATGAGTGGCTAAATGCCCTAGTTCTGGGGTTATAGCTATGGTTCGAATATTGATTATTGAAGGCTTTTTGAATTAATTATTGGTTATCATTATAGGTTACTTCTATATTCTTGTTTTAGTATTTCATGTTTGATCACCATAGAAATAAATCCATTGTCTATTCTTAAAATCGAGAGAGGCGAGGGTAGAGAGACTAGAGAATATAGAAATCTCGATCATCCATTGAGTTGATGTGTGTTCAGGAGTGACGCCCGAACGAACAACTTGCTTGGTTATGAAACATGATGAAACATAAATTCTCACCAGTTAGGCCTGTCTATCCCCACTCAACGATGTAGTTAGAACATCTAATTGAAGTAGGCGACTAGAGGTCGAGAGACCCGACTCATACAATTAACCATGGAAACAATTAACTTGATAACCAAAATTAGTTCTTTTCCTAAGATAAGATACATGAAATCCAATGCATCCTGCAGCCCTGGAATTGTACTTTACTTGCTTGAAACATCACTTTAAAGTAGTTCATAATTAGTTACTTTTATTTATTGCACAATTCGGAATAGTGGTTAATAATTATCACACTCTTTTTAAATGGTTACTTTTGTTTAATTGTGGAATTAAGTACTAAATATAAGTTGATCATAAGTCCCTTGGAAACGAAAACTCATTTCTAAAAGAAACTATATTACTTGCATAACCACGTACACGTGTGTGTGCAATTGGGAGCAATAGTACGCATTCCACTCCCGAGCTATAATCAGAAGGTATGGAGCCTATTGCATATATTTATATGTATGAGACACAGATGACCACAAGTTGGTGAATATGATGCCGGATCGCTACCGGAAGGCACAAACATTACTAGCACTTGGTTGGGTATGACATCCATTTGTATCTATGTGCATATATATATATATATATATATATTCATAACATACGATTATGTGAGCATATCATGCATATTTAATTTATATAAGGTAGGATGTTAGCCATGGAAGATATCGGAGTTTCTGTTTCAGGTGGTATCTTTATTACCCTTTTTATAGAAGCTATTTATGATTCTATTTTCCGCCTTACATACCAGTACATTATTATCCTTTCTGGCGTCCCATTGCCTGGGGACGCTGTATTTTTGTTTCGTGCGTGTAGGTCCAATTAGGGATCCTAATTGACCCCTCCACTAGGATTCGGGGTTCAGCTTTGAGTTGGTAAGCTCCACCTCTTCCTGGAGCTTTCATAGGATGTTTACTTTTTTTTACAGTTTGGGTATAGTCGAAGCCTTGTCTCGACCATTGCTTATGACACTCATAGAGGCTATTGTGGATACAGTATTCTGGGTTTCTTTCTGCAGTTTGTAGTCACATAGGTTTGGCATGTATATATATATATATATATATGTATGTGTGTATGTCCTCAATTGTGACCTCGGCGGCCATCTAGTACTTTATTATTTTTGGATTGTCTACCTTTGTCTATATGAGTTGTTGTTATTCAAATTATCACCCTAATGGTCCAGACCTAATATTTTAGAGGTTATGCTGCCCGACCTTCTAGGCCCACAGTTGAGTTAGTCGGTATGTTCCAGTGGCTAACTCAATTGCATAAGGTATCGAGTGTCAGTCACGCCTCCCCTAGTTTGGGGCGCGACATATTCAATGCAACAAATTACACATATAAGAACTCATTCTTTTTTTGTTTTTCCAGACGTATATGTGATATGGGGTATGTAATATTCATCATATACAAATATGTAGGGAGTTTGTTGTATGAGGAAGAAGTGGTGCCTCTCAATGAAACCAAAGCCTTGCTAAAGAGAGATTAACATCAACTCCAAGATATATTTTTACATCATTCTGTATATTAGTAGGTGTATATTTTTGCTTGTGATCTATAAGCTTAGGCTTGACAGTTCCACCAATCAGATTGCGTGTTGCATGTCTCTGTGAATATACTTTGTCCTTCAAAGGACATGGATGATCTTTATTGAAAGTTCTGACTCTAAACATTTCAGAGTTATTAATATTTGATGCTTTCATTAACCACTCAGATTCTTCAGAAAAACACTTCAGGGTATAACTACATAGAAAAACTAACATATTAGTCAAACATAATATATACATTATATACAGTTAAATAATTGATTACACATATACATCTTGCATATATTAATATACAGTTAATACCAAAATAGTCAGTTGGAAGGATATATATATGACTTACCTGATTGCATTTGATTTCACATTCTATATTGAAATCTTTTTGCAATTGCATATTTTTTCATGACTGATTTAAATGTTCCTTTGTCCTTACATACTTGGTCCATCTCCACAATTTTATTACATGGATTTGAAATGACTCTAGCAGTGCGTCCTGATACCAAAGCACACAATGGCTCTACTAATTGCCCAATTGTCAATTGACTCGTCTCAAATTCAACAATTTCAGATGTACAGATTGATCCAACTACACTCTGATCCTTATTTAAAGTTTCACAAAGTTCATTGTTCTCGTAACAAATATCCAACTTGCTTATACAAATTGGATATTTGTTGAAATTAGTTGTATCCTTTTTTACCATGACATACACTTTAAGATTCATGTTGTTGTGTATCAACATTGGTGTGTTACTTTCTTCAAACTTTTACTCAATTTTCTGCCTACTGACCTTTATATCAATCCCAAGTTGAGTTATAATAACATTATAAAATTCTTTGTATGACGCGTGTTCTTTAATAACCACACCTTTAAGTGTATAATCAATGTATTTAGTGTCATCTAACTATCTACTAGAATGCATAACCAAAACAGATAACGAAGCCATTACTGTTA